>JAABUG020161600.1:60372-84659 GCA_011319215.2 Scortechinia acanthostroma | reverse complement strand
TTCCAACAATGGCGGGAGAAATCTACACTGATAAACCACATCGACAATAAACATTTGGCTGGCAGAGGAACAGAGGAGGCTATTCAATGCCCTCATCCCTGCTGCAAGAACAGGTTTTACAACGGTACCTTGCTCCTACAACGACATTTTTTTGACGCCCATTCTATTGAAGAACCTCGTCGAAACTGTGTGTCTCGGAAGAGGAAGTGGGTTTGCGGTCTTGACGATTCGGAGATGCCAAATAAGAGATCAGCATTGAATGGAATCACCGAGGAGGCTTTCGAGTCCAAGGAGGCACACTTGTCATAGCCTGTCATGATGGGCATGTGAGCGCGGTCATCATTTACTCAAACACATATTACCTCTTTGTCGCCAACAGTGCCTGGATACATTGTTTGAAGAGCAAACCCATCCAGGTAGCTATAGCCCATATGCCATTACTGCAGTGACGTGTGTATGTAATTTGCCATACATATGAAGGTAGCTTGGACGCTCAACATAGGATAACCATATTCACTTGTAAGAGGCTTACCTTGGAACAAAAGTACGAGTCAAGTATGTCTATCCCTTGTCTCCATATGACCACTGAGTATTGGTTTCCCTACCACATAGATCTCCATTGTGGTGCCGTCTCGCCGACCAACCGTAGGACCTGCCGCACCATCTAACTTGTATTACCACGAATAGACGAACTGTTCACGATGCCGCGCCAAAATTGGCCCGCACCGCGCGTATCCTGGTAATATGCTAGACTCACTTCTCGTCCCTCGCGCCGTGTCTCAATCGGATTCCATGAACATCAAGTGCAACACAAGTGATTTTAACATCTTACCAAGCGGTACACGCTCCGGAAATGGAGCGTGCCAATTTTGGCGCAGCACCTTGACTAGTTCGTCCATTCATGGTAACTAATACATATTTGATTCTGTAAGCTAGCCCTATGGCGGGTAGGGGAGTGGGCATCACTGCAAAGAAAACTGCGTTATCGTACAGAGACAGGAGAGACAAATTTGACGCAAACTCTTTATTGCGGGATTCGGAATTTCGGGTTTACTCGTTCACATCGAGTGCAAACCAGGCAAACAGGGGTCACTGAGCTGGAGAGACAGCGAGATTTTGTAGTTTACAGTGAGATCTATTGCGGCCTTTCAGGGGGGCCGTGTGCGCCGTCATGCAAGAGTCGTTTGGTGCACGACCTGCAAAAGGTTCATCCATGCTTTCCGACTAGGTAACCCCACTGGACGCATAGGCCGGCCTACCTCCGCGAACGAAGTATAACTAATACTAGTGCTGGGAGGTAGGAGCCAAAGTAGCCAGGAAGGCTGGATGTTTAATCGCAGCTGCGTCTATGGTTGAGACGGTTGTTCCACGCTCAGTTTGCCTGTCAGTAATACCAAGATCCTTCGCTCTAGCCAGGGCGGCGGGATGGTCTTCCCCTAGAACTCTCGGTCATACTAGGAGGAAAATGCCGGCTGGGGAAAGAAAAGGGGTCTGGAGACTCCACACAAATCGGCACTCTCAGAGCTGTGCTGGCTTTTGCAGAAGCATCCTTTGTGTTTGCTACTACTAGCCTTACGCGCAGTGCGTTCGCGTGTGGTGCTATCCTCCCGGCCACTGTACAAGAACTTGGGTATAAGCCCAGGCTGCAGTCTCTTGGCCAGTTTGTCTAACGGGTGTGGCGTCGGGATCCACGTCCTTTATCGCTACGCGGACACATTATTGACCAAGACCGAAGTCGACCCCAAATACTAACTAGCCGCTGTTGAGAAAAATGTGGATTATTACGGATGCATGTATAGCAATAGTCTAGGTTGAAGTTGATGTAGTTGCGCGGGAACAGAGAAATTTTTGCTCACAAGTATTGGCGTAAATATCAAGCCCATCACCAACAACCCTAAGTAATGCCCATTGTTCGTTTCCCCTAATCAGGCGGGCCCATAGCTTTACGACCGCAGAACCAAGGTAAGCACAATCAGACGGGCTTGAAGGTCTAGGCCAAAAATCATCGTCTCCTGATGTTCGTCCTTCTTCGACAATGTCGCTAATCCAACTCACAAGCCGCGCTTCATGTTCTAGTATTGGATATTAGCGAAAACCTCAATCTTCAAGGACTTTTGGAAAAACTAATAGAGACTTCAAGGGAGAGGGTACATACCATCCAGAGGTCTTCGGGTCTGCCAGTCAGCGATACAATATAACCACTTGCTGAGGAAGATTGCAAACTCCAATCCACAGAGAGAGTGCTGCACGCTCCACACAAAGGCATGGCTTCGGGCTACGAAGTTTACTCCTAACTTGACTGGTATGCTGAGGGCATGTGTGGCATGCAAGATTGCTGGAAGAAGGTGCGGACCGGGTGGTAAGCGGGGCATTCGTAGAAGCCGGTATGCAATCTCCTTTGCGTTGCGGGATCGAAGAATTGTATGCGAACCCAGGTTGAAGCAGAGTCGAATATATGCAATACCGAGTAGCGCCGTTGAAGTAAATGTCACAGGACCATTCGGATTTCTAGGATCCAGGCTCGATTCAGGTGCTCGTTGCCATAGAGAGGTCCATGCGTGAAGGGCATTTCTGGTAGGAAGAATAATGAGTTTAGGGGTTAGAGAGTACTCGATGGACAGGTTGATTTACTTACCGCATTATATCCTTTTGTCCATTCATTAGAACGTTATCCACGTCATTGTATGGCCCAAGGGTATGATATGCAAGTAGAATTCTCTGGATGACAGCATGTATGAGAATGTAGTTTGCCAAAGGAGACGGTACTGGCTGTGTGTCTTTTGAACTAGGATCTTGAGGATTTTTCATGATATGACAGAGAGCATCTTGAAACAGCATTTGCTCTCGATGGTCAGGCCTCCTAACAAGGTTCCATTTCTGTTCATTTGGAGCAATCCATTCGAGACAGCTACACGGAAGACGAACGTTAATTTCATCAGCCATGATGACTGGTGGCGTGCCAAATGCAATAGACTGGAGGTTTAGAAAGGCAAAGGAGAATAATTTTAACCTTCTGTCTGTCTCTTCCTGGATCCAAGAATGCCAGTCAGCAGTATTGGCATTCAAAGGCTGCTCGGCCTCTTCTAGTCGACATTCTCTGACGCATCTAGCCAAGAAGCTCTGGAGATTGAAAGCTTCTCGAGCTATATCTTCCTCGCACTGCCAGGCTGCAAAGGCAATGAGTAGAAAAGCACAGCGCGCCTCGCACATGGTTTGACGATATCGCAATGTGTCGTGGCTAGGAGTTGGAACCAGCTGGGGTGAATAGGTTGCATTTCCCTCCGCTGTACCAGAAATTCTTTCAACCTCCGACGGTTCTTTTTCACGCGCCTTTTGCTGGAGTATATCCTTAGCCGCATAGAATAGTAACACCGCTTTTCGATTCTCGTGCCGGAGTTCAGCACCGAGAGCACACATTGCCAAGAGAACCTCCGGCGCACATTCGGTGACCTTGAAAGTTGGAATATGCACCATCGGTAGATGCGGATAAAACCCATCAAAGAATCCATTAACAAATCGTGACAATGAGTGACAGGACGGTAGACTGCTGGTCGTAGAAGAGTGGCACAGCATCAGCGCATGGCGAATCTGTTCTCGGTGTTGATATGTAACAGTCAGGATTGGCAATGTTAGAACTCCAAATTCCGCTATAATCAAAACTTAGATCGTTCATGTCATGACTCGACTGTATAACGACACTTACCGACGGCTTCTCTCTCGGTGGGGAGCTTGCTAAGCATCTGTTCTGGCCCTGAGGGATGTTCATTGGGAGGATATACGGTGGACGGCATTGGCATGGCGTCCGGGTCAAAATCCTTAGCAAAAATTTGTACAATGCTAGGCTCAGAAGGTAGATACCATTCGTTATTCTGTCCCAAGTTGTTGCAGAACATTTCTAGGTCTTCCAGAACTAGACGATCCTGAGAACTGAATAGCGGATTTCCTACATTACAGTTAGAAGATGTTTTGGCCTCGTAGCCAATATCTTCTCTTCTATCCAGCACTACCTGTAATGTTACTAAGTTTTAAATCGCACTGTAGCATACCTTCAAGTTGTTCATCGCCAAATGGGCCATCCTGGCCAATTGGCCCAGTTGGGGTATTTTGGAAGCCTGTAGGCTCCGACAAAGATTCTCTGGCACCAATATAAGAGTAATTCACTCGCGATTGGACGACGTTGGTATCATGGGCCGCGGTGGGCGACGAATTTTGCGTTGATGCGGCGATCTGGACATGGCTAACGCTCTGATGACGCTTCAGAAGATCCCGCCGGCTAAAACAAGCACCGCAATCACATTTGTAGGGTTTTTCATTTGTATCTAGGTTTGAATCGTTCAGCGGCGACGATCAGTAGTTAATTTTATAGGTGGCTGCACTAACGGATTCGAAGATGTCTTTGGAGATGTTCGTAGCGTCGGAAGGGGCGCTTGCAATAAGGGCATACTCGGGGTTTTCTTCTGCCTGTTGAGGCGACTTCTGAAGATTGCCCCAAATGTCTATCCATGTTGGATTCCACGCCAGGCTCGTGAATGGCGTAGTGTGAGCAATGGTGCGAATCAGTTGGTGGTTGGAGGTGAATGGAGGTGAACTTCTTCAGTAGAGGGGTTAATTACCTAATCCGCGCATCTCCAAACTCCTACAAGCCCACGTGATCATCCACTCCTTTTGTAATCTACTACAACTACTTTCTAATCTTCTCATCCCTTGTCCTCTGAGAGTCTTCTAATATCATGCATTCGAATATTTAGTAGTGGTCGAAAAGAAATATTTAGGTATAATATTTTATCATTGAATGGAGAAACCCGCCGAGAGCAATGCAGCTCCTGAGCAGGAAAAAGCCTGCTAAGCAGGTCAGATCCCACATCCAACCAAGATTTGTCTTGGAACATACTGAATCAAAGGCAGACCCTGCCTTCTCCCTCGGAAGCCGTGCGGCATTGTGCTCGACACTTTCCCTAAATGCAATCTTATGTTATTTGATGTTACTTCTCGAACTAGATGAAGCTAGAACCTACCACGATTCGATGAATTTCTATGTTTCTATGATCGAGAGTTGAATGCCTCTACCTCAATCTCAATCAACATCGACGGGAAGGCGAGGCGAGGAACCGCGATAGCTGTCCAGACAGGGCGATGTCCAGGGATACGTGTCTTGAGCTTATCGACGACGTAGTCATAAGAAGATTCCATATCCAAGTGGTAGGAACGGACGAGGTAGACGTCTTCCCATCCTTTCAAACCAGCAGCCTGGAGCACCCGGTCAACATTCTCGAAAGCCAGGTCAACCTGCCCGCGAATATCGTTGGCGTCGAGATCGCCAGAATTAGTCCAGCCACCCTGTCCGGAACATTTCACGATGTTTCCAGGAAGGAGAACAGCTTGAGAGTAGTGGCACAAGTCGCTATGCTTTTGGCCAGCACCAGCTTCGTTGACATAGGTCAGCGATGACATTCTGGCAAGAGAAATTCGGGAGCAAAAATAAGTATATCTGGCAGAGAAAGAAAGCAAAATAGTGTTTGGGTGAACGAACTAGCCGAAGACTCCCTCTAAATACTACTTGAGGGGTCATCGATGACGTTAGCGATGGAGGTACAAAAGCTTGACGTTTTGGAGAGTCCTTGGCAAATTGGAGATGATCCACTATTCAGCCGTAGAAGTCACTTTCCACCTCCAAAGGCCATTGATTTCTTCCTCAGCCTTCCGACTCATATGGTAAATACTAAACGACCAGCGGATAATTTTTGAAGCCATACGTGGGTCCCCATTTTATTCAACCATCACTCGGAAATCTCTCATATCTGCTACCAGCTGAGCAAGCATACCGGCTAAAGTACGTAGAACCGGCGGGCTCGAGGATCGTCATCCTCGTTATCGTCAAGCTGGTGGTTGAGGGAATACGTTTCTAAATTATTCTGACTCATTACGTACCTTATTACAATTCGTTACAAGTGCTCGTGACTTCCGGGGATAGTTAGCGCGTTTTGGATTAGGGTTCCAGAGAGAATTCAAGAGGATAAACATTTGCGCCGTTTTTGCAAGCAGGAGTAAAAGAGGCTGGGGATGGGATACCATTTTGTAGCTGGACAGCATCGGGCTTTTCAAAATCCTAGGACATTGAAACGCAAGCAGGCCCTGCTCCGGAACAAGCTAGTAACTGATTGCTGGCTTAAAAATTGCCTGAAGGCTGACTGGACTTTAGTTTATATGTTAGAGGACTCGAAAACGGTGGTTAGTCATAATGATGTCTCTGTCTAGCTCATGACCTCAATGTTCAGCTCAGACATTGCATTGATTTGCTAATATGGATGCTCACACCTAGTGTTTTCAGCAATGACTCTTCGCTTGTTCTTCCCCACTGGATAGTCATACACTTCTCCAAGCTTGCGATAGCTCTTTAACCTCCAACAGGCTCTAATCCGTGTTCTTTGCTAAGCGTGGTGCCAGTGTCAATTTACCCAGAACAGCAAACGACGAAGCCCCGCTGGCAGCGGGAATGTTGTTTGCCAGGCCCCTCTTGGTTGCAAACCCCAGAGTCGCAAATTTAATCGCTTCCTTGTACGCGGCGGGAAGCCCAAAGTCATCACTTGTACAAACTTGGAGCCCATGAGTGGCCACACGCTGTGAGATAAACTTGAGGAGAGTTGTGTTTCTCGTACCGCCTCCGCTGGCCACAACTTTCGTTACATTCGCCTTGGGAAGAATGAAGTCGACCAAGGCTCGTTCGATCGAGGTAGCCGTAAACATGGTAAGAGTGGCCAGGAGGTCTTCGGTCGACGACGATGCAAAGCGCTTCAAAATGTCTTCTGCATACCTCGAGCCAAAGTCGAGTCGCCACGCGGACCTGGGAGGTTTGCGGTCAAAGAATGGATGGCTTTGCAGCTCAGCTAGGAGCGACTCAATGACCTGTCCTTTGGCTGCCAACTCGCCGTTTTTGTCGTACTCCATGTTTGTCCGCTTCTTCACAACGTGGTCCAGCATCACATTGCCGGGACCGGTGTCAAATGCCATCATCTTGCTGCGGTCAGGGTTGGCGAGCTGCAGGTTTGCGATGCCACCGATATTTAATGTCACGGTGGGTCCATCATGGCGGAATGCGACAAAGTCGAGGTACTGCATTAGTGGAGCACCAGAGCCGCAGAGCGCATGGTCCACAGGTCTGAACTGGGTGACACAGGTTATATTGCTCAGCGCAGCCACGACACCGGATTCCACCACGAAGAAGCCGCAGGGATATCCGCCTTTCAACCACCGATCCACCAAACTCTTACTCCCACTGCGACTGTACTCCGCAATCAGTTGACGGTCAGGTGGCTCTTGATAAATCGTCTGTCCATCGTAGCCAACGACATCAATGTCTTCCGGTGTCAATCCAGCCTGAGCAAGAAGGGCATTCGTTGCTTCGGCATACACAGCACCTGCCGCATAGTTGACACGGGTCATGTCAAAGAGTGATAATTTATTTTCGAAGGCTTTCATGATCATCGGTTGCAGTTCTTTCGGCCAGTCCACAGTCAAGGCGGAGACGAATTCAGGCCGAGTTGGGTGGCCATCCTCGGCTATGTCAATTTTGCATAGGACGGCGTCAACTCCGTCAAATGAGGAGCCACTGTTCAGTCCAACAATATAGGGCATGATGAATCAAATCAAACGAAGTCGGTGATGGTGAAAACAGCGGTGATGGGGGAGAAGGTAAAGAGCTAAATAGTCGCGTGCAGGTCATACCGCGGAGTGAGCGCCATACCCTGTTCAGAGATGAAGAGAACTTTCCCAATGATTTAGGTACTTGGAGGTCATGCAATTGGGGCTATTGTTCTAAAGGATGGGATGTCGGACCAATCCAGTTTATCGGGGAACCCTCCGACGGGGGTGCTTCCGACGAGTCAAGACCGGGATTGAATCTCCACTAAATGTCGGGAAGTGCCCCCGTGAACTTAATTTCCGCTGATGATGTGGGTCCGCAAGATGTGAGGCGGATAGTTGTCCTCAATTTGGGGATGCACGGTAAGATTCACGGTTGTATACTGCCATCTCAGATCTTGAGAGGCTTTCGCTAGTAACGATTATCCGGCATTCGGAAAAATTATTATAGGACAGTCATAAGAGGCTCTGACCAAGAATACGCTTGGCACCGGTTGAGGGGGATCAACAGCCCGAAGGCAATCGACCAGGAATATGGTATACATTGAACGAATGATTGCAAATCATGTCACGGTATCTACTGGCGAGGATGCTTCGAAGTTTGTTCTCATGTTCGACAACATCTCCAGTGTCCGTTGGCCTCCGATGGACGTGCCAAAGGTGGCAAGTAGCTTCTCAACAGAGTTCAGCAGCTGGCTTATTTCACCAGTATTCCGAAAAGCATAAGAGAATGAAGTTGCTGTCTGGACGGAAAGAAGAACAGCGAACGAGCCGACCAACAGCTGTGTCTCACACCAGGTCAAGAGCATTCCTTCGCACTGGAGAGACCAAGAGAGTGTAAGGATGATTAGCTTTGCGCTCTCAATACATTCACGACAGGAGGCAAAGATCCAGGGTTCAAGCTGCTGCTCGGCATACACAATTCCAGATGACGGTGTCGAGTTCTCAAGGTCCTCATAGAGGACCCAATAAAGCACTGGTCGGTTAAGCGCGAGGAGGCAAGCGTGGTACCTGAGCGATATTTCCTTCAAGCGAGTCGGCATCCTTGGCTGCAAAATCTCGAACGTTTTCACGTCGCGGATAAATTGTAGGTCCACCGGAAGACACCTGTACCAAAGTTCAAGCTCCGATGAAGTCCTTGTGATGATAGAAGCCACATTTTGAGGTTTGCAGTATGCTTGATTGGTGGTGTACATCTCGGAGATGATTCGGTTCAGGCGAGCCCGGAGCCAGAGATTCCAGGAAAAGTAGTATTCTGACGAATGGGCCGTCATACTTCGGCTCGTTCCATCGATATTGTATTCTCGTTCGATGCGAAGGTTAAGCTCTTCCGGACTGGCAGATTGTGGCAGGGGGTCCACGGAATCTATGTCGAGAAACCTGTTTCCGCAAAGACGTACAGTGGGCGTTCGACGCATTGGGATTCCGTCTAATTCGCTGAGAATATCACTGTTTAAGCAAAGAAAAACATCAGCAAAAAGAATTGACCAAGAAACTTGAGGATGTAGTGGAGAGTGAAGACGAAAGTCCTTACCTTTGTAGCACGTAGTAGAGTTCATGGAAAGGAAACGAAAGGTTTGTGCTATTGAGGGGCATCAGTGGCATTGCATGCATCACTTTGATATGGACCTTACCGCTTGTTTGCGTTTCTCACAAGTCTTTCCATAATATGCTCCGTTATTTTGAGAAGGGCCAGCGCGTGATATGGCTGGTGAAAAAAGTCCAAATGGAGACTAGTCAAGGTGAGCAACAACTCCATCGCTTCCTCATCATCTGATAAGAAAATATCCCAGAGCCTATCCAAGGCGCGTGAGAAACATGCCTCTGCCGTTTCTGACGCGTTGGAAGTTGGACAGCCCGATTCATAGGAAAGAACTTTGAATGCTATCGCACAAAGTAGAAGCTCGTGGGTGGGGAGATTCCAGATACGAAGAGCTGGTTCTTCATTGTTCGATGTCCCGCGAGCTAAATCCAGCCCTATTGAAAGATCCTTATCCTGGTAAATACGGCAGCTTGTCAATATCATACCCAGGGCGATTGGAAGCTTATGGAGCTGGTCGTCCAATGTCTGCAAGGCTTGCTTGACAAGACTGAGCTGTATCAAGGCTCCTGGATGTTCCGGATTCCCTGATCTGCTACCGCACATATCGGTAGCCTCTGCATCCTTGAGATATGAAAGTACATCGATGTCAGGAATTGTCACCTGGACTCGCAGCCGAGACCAGTACTGAAGGATCTTGTGGTTGGCACCATGGTGGAACTCCGGCAGCGCAGATCCGGTCACGCCAACATCCTCTAGTGGGCTGTCTGACGCCTTCGGCAGCCGCGCTGTGACCTGATTTTCTAATGTTTCGAGGCGCGCCTCGGCACTTGCGAGTCGGGACAGCACCGAAGCATCCCTGCGTCATGTCAGTTTCAGGGCCTGCTCGCGAGCGTGGGAAAATTTCCTCAGAACTTACGAATCAAAATTCGTGGGCACGCTACGATAGTGGCAACTGGCCCCAGAATCCAGGCAGTGGGAGCAGGATGGCCGAACGCCGTCACAACGCGATTTGCGTCGCCTACAGGTGTCGCATGCCAAATAAGCTTTAGGCCGGGCACGGCGTGTCTGCCGATTTGGTTGGCCTTCCAACATGGTCGACAACCGTATCTACCGACGTGCAGACTGCAGAGTAGACAGATGAAAAGTGAACGGGGGCGCTCCGGCGGACGTGCCCCGTTGAAGTACTTGTCTGACTGATCGGAATGTTCCCCGCCGGATCATCCTATACCCGCCAGGAAGGGGAAGGTCGGTAACTTGGCCAAAGAATGGAAGCCCCCCAGTTTAAGGTTTTCTTAGCGTCGTCTTTCCCCGGAAAATGGAGCTGCTCACCCCGTGGGATCCCCATACAAGAGTGTTAAAAGCCTCAATACTTCCCGAAGATTGAATTCCCAGAATCGCACTCTCTCTGCTTTGAACAACAATTATTCCTTTCTGAGACGCCATGGCACTCCTCAATATTGACTTGAACGTGAGGCATCATAAGAGAGCTCTTTTCTATTGCCTCGTGTCAACGATCGGCGCTCTCTGCTACGGATATGATACCATCTACTATACAGGTATCCAGGGCATGAATGCCTTCATACGTGACTATGGAACCAAGCAACCAGATGGAGAATATGCCCTTGACACCTCATTCATCTCTGTCACGGCATCACTTATCTATGTCGGCGAACTCATCGGAGCGATTTTTACCGCTCCTATCAATGATAAATGGGGCCGCAAGGCGGTCTTTATGTCGGCTTCCTTCTGTATCACCGCAGGGGCCATCGTGCAAGTCTGTTCCTTCGGCATGTACGCCGTCTTCTGTGTTGGGCGAGTGCTCATTGGATTGGGAATCGGCCAATTCACCGCCACCTGCCTGATCTATATCAGCGAAGTGGCGCCTTCGCAGCTACGCGGTCCCGCGCTTATGATGTTCCAATTCATGCAATCATGCTCTCAACTTGTGGCGGCTTGTATCGATCAGGGCACTGAGAGCATTAACAGCGCGGCGTCTTACCGTGTCCCCATGGGACTGCTGATAGTCCTTCCTGCCATGATGCTCGTTTGCCTTCCGTTTATCCCCGAGAGCCCCGTATGGTACGCGTTTAAGGGTCGCCTCGACGAAACGGAGAAAACCCTTCATCGGATCAATCACGACATACCAGGTTACGATCCTGCATCTGACCTTGAGCTCATGCAACGCCAGATTGAAATGGAGCGGGAAATGTCCGCCGAGTCGACGTGGGCATCTCTCCTCACCGATCCGATTGAACGCCGCAAGCTTATATACTCATGCGGGGCGATGTTTGCCCAACAGATCAATGGTATCCAGTTCTGGTACACCTATGGTGTGATATTTGCCCAATCGATTGGAGCTGGGCAGCCATTCACCATCAACACCATCATTGATGTGGTACAAATTGTTACGGTAGCCATATCCGTTCTCCTGGGCAATAAGATGCGACGCCGAGTAAACCTTCTGGTATGCACGTGTGGAATGTTCTTTTCTCTGCTAGCAGTCGGCGGCCTAGGGACAACTCATCGAGGGGGTCCCTTTTCCAAGGGCGTCGGAATCGCCATTGTGGTCTTCGCGTATATCAATATCGTGTGCTTCAACTTCTCTATTGGAACGCTCTCCTATACCATTGCATCCGAAATGGCTGTTGGGCGGAATCGGAACAAGATCACTGCATGTGCCATCGGCGTGTTCTTTTTTACGGTATGGCTCATGGTTTTCGTCAGTCCGTACCTCTACTACACAGCGAATTTGGGGCCGATGCTGGGTTTCGTCTACGCAGGCACAACACTTTTCACGCTCGCATACGTGTGGTTCTGTGTTGGTGAGACTGCCGGTCGCAGCAACCTAGAGATCGACCGTCTCTTCATGGAGAAAGTGCCCGTGAGAAAGTGGAGAACTCATGTCTTTGCACTGGGTACGGAGAAGAGCGAAAAGGCTGTTGAGAAGGTCTTAAGTATTCAAGAAGTGGAAACTGTATGATTTAGAATCTGTGGGTAGGAAAGTCTAGCGCGATCGACTCCTGTCGGGCAGCCGTTGGAACTGAGGAAGCCTACTGTGAAGTTAACAAGCAGATTAATCTTTTGAGATCAAACTGATTACACCCTTAACTCCTTGCTAAAACGTCAGTTCGATCATCTCCTGAAAACCATCCGGTCCTCCAAGTGACTAGATGTGAGCGAACGATGAGGGTAGTTAAAACCGTTGATAACTAGATGAGAACTAGTCGAAGGACTTGACAACGGAAAAGGGGACGGGCGCCATGGATCAACGTTCACTATTTCGACGAACATATCCGCGATACCCTTCGCATCGAGAAGGTTACCTGTGCAGTTGTTTTGCTCACCAAATGCGTGAGCCACGATTGGGAAAAAGTGTACCAAATGCCCAGGTGAGTGAACGATGGGACTGGTTGAACTCCGATTAAGGCGAGGATTCGGCCTTGGTGCTGTCATAGTGGTTTCTTCATGACTGTGCTCTGATGTTTATGTAGGAACGAGCATAACCTCGGTGTGGGCTATTGAGATTCCGCTTTACATTGGTTGCGCCTGGATTCTACCCTTTTTGCTTGGACAACCACACTAAATCTCCAGTGGAACTATTCCAACAATGGCGGGAGAAATCTACACTGATAAACCACATCGACGGTAACCATCTGGATGGCAGAGGAAAGGAGGAGCCCTCATCCCTGCTGCAAGAACAGGTTTTACAACGGTACCTTGCTCCTACAACGACATTTTTTTTGACGCCCATTCTATTGAAGAACCTCGTCGAAACTGTGTATCTCGGAAGAGGAAGTGGGTTTGCGAGCTTGAGGCTTGCAATGAGCCATCTCCAAAGAGAGCAGCTTTGGAGAATGTGACGAAGCCTCTTAAGTCACCTAGTCGAAAGGGGCTACCTTATCATAGCTGGTCCTGACGGTCAGGAAAGCGCCGAGTATTAGTGGTACAGTGAATCATTATCTTCTTCGGCTAGGGAATTGATAGATCTGCCATGAGTAATAGAATGGATGTTTCTGATGGGGCTAGTGGAGACTTGACTGCGTTGACCAAAAAGTAACTCTATTCTTATTGCTATAAACGTAGTCGCCGAAAGTGACGCAGTGTAATGCATTAGTTACCAAGTTAGATGGCTAGTCAAGGTGCTCTGCCAGACTTGGCGAGCACTATTTACGAAGAACTGTCATGATCAAAACAGCTCAAGTACTTCCTGTCAATAAAAATAGGATTTTATTATCTAAGTATCTGTCATTCTTAGATGAGCAGGTCTCGCCGGTATTCCAGAAAGCTATATAGTCTATGTATGACCTTGCCCTTTTTTCAAGATGGAAATCAAAGCCATTTTACACAAAACATAGTATGTTCTTCTTTAAAAAAGAGCACATAGCGAGTATGGTAGTAAAAGGTAGCCCATCAGCTTGCATCTTTATTTTCTCCTCCCTGTATCACTGCGATGCTCCATATACTAGACAAGATTCCCCATCCTAGGACTAGAATGTATCTTAGTTTGATTATTTCTGTTTCGTTTTGTTCTGTAGTGGAAGGGATCTGCAATAATGGTATCTCGTTATTTTAAGTTCAACACAAGGAGCATGACGAGTCCCACTCGGCAATGCGCGCCAAATCTGGCGTGGCTCTTTCCAGCTAACGTAGCGGAGTGCTACCTACAATCCATGGCTGGGCAAACAAAGGCTAAATATTGGTAATGAAAGATGATATATAGATTTAGAGCAGAGGCTTAGTATCCCCTACAGGTCCTTGATCCAGAACTATACTTCCAAGTTTAACCACCAACATGTCGTCCATTTCGACCATAGTTAATTATATACTGGCCTTTACAACACTGCACACAGAAAGAGTATGTATTTATACACGAACTTAAATGTGCAGCCACAGGCTGATAGCAAGAATAGCCTCAGATATTATGCAAATCGGCCGATGCACATATCAACGGGTCCCACCTCAAGACAATCATGTCCTTCCTAGAGGGACACGGCTTCCAACATATGTACCTAGAAGGATGCAGCAACGTAGCAACGCTGCAAAGAACTGCAATCTACCTGCAAAACATGGTAGGCTACTATTCCTTCTGTCAGGATGATACCCTGATGCGGCTTACAGGCTTCCACTCCAAAATCTGTCCATACTGATGAGATGTTGGAACTACTGGCTCCAGCTCTCAGGGCCTGCAGTGCTAAAAGTAGCATGTCTATCATAACAGGATCCATTATAGTTCATGTGGCAGAACCAGTGAGACTCATCCCCCTGTGTTTCTCTTTGTATCATATATCTAATACAGCCGAGCTTAGTTCCAAAAATGTGTCAGTTTGTGACAGTGTTACCATTTAAATAATGGCGAATGCGCTCTGATCGCAAAAGGGGCATTTGGATTCTGCAGGATCGATCTATGTGTTGTCCATTGTCTTCATCCGTGGCTTTGAAGGGCACAATAATCGGACCAGTGTCATATCCAGTTTAAGGAATGCCTAGAGTGGGCAACGGCTATTCACCCTCAAAAATGTGGCCATATACGAGCTACTGTGTCCGTTCTATTGCTCTTGTGGGTTATAACAGCATGGAATAACTTGCACGGCGCATCTCTTCTATCATAAGCCCAGTTCGTTGTGATGTCATTACAGGTTGGCCTCCTGGTCCCGAAACTATTACCACTAGGTCGCACCCAACAGTCATTTACGTTCATCTGGGCAAGGAATTTCTTTGTGACAGTAATTATAAGCACTCGAAGGTTTTACAAGCATGTACTGTCGAACAATACGGCTACGGCTGTACAGGAAAAGACTAAGAAAGAAATACTATAGAACGATGCCCGGTTGCTATAATCCAGATCTTAAAAAGTATAACCTAAAATCATTTGCTGGGAGGTTGTAAATCACAGGCCTGCTAGGCAGAGATAATAAGCGTGGTTGGATGAGCGGTTGCGGAATATTTTCGGAAGTCTCTCCTGCCAACCAAAGAACTTTCCCAAGAGGACCATGCGATCAAGTTCACGTAATCGCCTTCACATGCTCTCTTCGGTACTATAGTACCCTGCGCCTACATAATCCATAGAAATGGAAGACACAGGGAGTTCGCAGGCACGGTACCACCATGTCAAAAACACAGGCAGCAGGCGCCCAACACTGAAATAAGAAAAGCTCCCAAAGAAAAAGTGCTCCCTAGCCACGTTGCGGCCAACATATGCGGCCCGAGTTGAGAATGAACCCCAATGTCACCTAGAAAGGTTTGGATGCCTCCAGATATCAATCTGTACAGGATCGTCACTGTAACTGTTGCAGCGACAGTGGATATTGAAGCAACCTGCCAGCTGGTTAGTCTTCTGCTCTTTCATCCCTTGGGTAATTGGCTCACAAGCGAGCATATGAGCGTTGGGGCTGCCCCCCATTTGAACATAATTGTAAAGATCTCCACCACGACAGTCAGGGCGGTTGCGGCCATTCCAATGATATATGCTGCAATGGCCAATCTGGAAGGTTTCGAGAGTCCGGAAAGCACAGCTTTACTTGCCTCTGGCAGTAGCGAAGCTGCACCTGGGGCGTTGGACTCCAATATTGCCACTAAGTCGAAAGAAAACAATAACGTGGGCGTGGAGCAACTTGAATACTTAGATTCACTTTCCTCGCCGCTACAATATCCCCAGAGCCCCACTGCATAATAGTCAGGTACGGTCGACTGAACCTTGCTCCATAAGTCTGATAGGCTGCCGCTGGCATGGGTTAACGCATCATGGGCTGAGTCTGCGAGATTAGACGCCTGGTCAGACAGACTGAAGGACCGAACGATTCTCTGTTGCATCAAGCTTGTCCAATCTATCTGAAGGGTGCAATATGTCAGTAAGTAGCTTTAAGGATGGGTGCACTTCCTTACCTTTAGGAAGAATAGATCCCGGGGTGATGAGGTAGATCTACATCCCTCAAAGACGATGGCCAAACATACTAAGGCGGCCGCGGATAATGCTAAGGGGATCAGCTTCAAAGTGTTTCGTAGCATTGGGAAATGGGTAAACAACAGATGCAATCAAACAGCCGGTGCAATCACAATCAGAGGACGGATGTCCTTTATATACCTCTGTTTTACTAAGTACTGCCGCGCCGATTGTGGACAGCGGACGGAGCAGTGGTTCAGACAACGCCATGGCCTCTAGCAGTCATGGAAAGTTATCATTTTGATGAGGTCGGCGCTAAATATAAGCTCTATGGGGGCCGGCCTTCCTGAACCAATAGCTACCAACTAGCATGTTGCCGCGCCAGAAGCAGCGCGCACAAAAAGTTCATTGATAGGGGTTCTTTTTCTGTAGCACATAAAGAAGACATGTTACTCAATAGTTGTCGGTTCGGTTTTCCAAAACCGAAAATGAGGCTACCGACATTGATCGCAGCTGTTGTGGCTTACGTTCCGGCGATGGCTCGCAAAGATCAACGAAGAGATTCTTATCCAGTATGTTATGTGGCTGTTCGACTCTGTGCTTTGCACTTACACTTTTCAGGATTATTATGACCATGACCAACTAAGACTTAGAGCTTGGACCGAAAGCAACTGCCAAGGGGAAATAGGCTTCAGCACCTTCGACAATATCAGTTTTGCGCGAAATATCTCCAACAAATTTGTATCCCGCAGTTTTGAGATCTCCCGACCACTGCAAGGTCAGGAGCAGCTGGATATTTCCGTGGCACGCGAATTAGAAACCTGGTTCTCGAATAAGGATCAGTTGTCTTTCAACAGTTCATCGTGTGATCAGTTCCAACAAAGCTATTTTGCTCTTAATGGGAGCACAGGTTGTCATAATACACCCAACTTTACCTGCCATCGGTTATGGATCAATCCTGGCCTCTAAAAGGTGGCCCTTGCACATCTTTCTGAAGTCACAGTTTCCGATCTCTATTGTCGCGGAAACTAGCCAGGTTCTGTGATCCAGACATACAGATATAAGATCAGAAGTTACCCCGTCTCTATTTGGCCGGCCGAGCCTTGAATGGAAACAGACACCTGCGAGAGCTTGGAGGGCTTGGTGCCCCTGAATGCGTTTTTTACAATACCTGCAGCCATAACATAAAATGTGAAATCCCTTCGGGGTATAACTTGATTTGGTATCCAGTTTCCGCGACTATATCGCCAAAAGAGTTTGCATATGCAGATACCCTGGGTAGCGCTTCTAGAACATACATGTAGTCGTACCATACATGCATTTCTTCCTTGGACTAGAACATCGACCGTCCGATGGAAAAGCGCATAAGCACGAGGCCAGCTAATATGGACGGGTACCCATTCATAGTCCTCATCCCAGACCCTAAGCCAAAAACAACTCTGCTTTTTTTACGGCCATCTAATAATTAGTAAAGGCCCCTCTGGCACCGCATGCGCTACATTTCGAGTGTACAATCCGTCGGTCTGCCCTAGGGGTTGCGCTTTATAGATGCAGAACGCGACACAGAGTCCCGTCCAACGAACTGCGATATAGTTTAGAAAGAAGAGGGCCAACAGACTAATCTGAAGTTGACCTGGCAGGTCGCCAAGACGGGAACCACAGCTGAGTTAGCTCGGCAATTGCGCAAATCAAAAGGACAACCACCAACTTTTGGTAAACACAGTTGTGCAAGTATACATTTAAGGCGAGCCATAATTCTTAGATCTCGTGTTGTGGACAATTCCTGACTACTTTTAACAATATCCACTGCAACTTTATGGAAAACCAAAAAATGATGGCGTATCGACATTGCTAGATGAATCCAAATAATTGCGATAGTCGTTGATGATATAGACCTTACATAAAGCGCTAATAATATCAAGGCGAGCTGAAATCGTAGGCGAGCAGGAAGTCTTCGGGAATTGGGCTGCTGCCATCCAATTCCTGGATAGATGAATGCTCATTGTGGACCCCGGAAAGCTCTTTCGTCTCGCATGACACTCTCTCCAATGGTTCGTGCAACGAGGGAAGCTCATCCTGACCGTCATCCTCTCCCAAAATTGCCCTGATACCAGCCACCACCTGGTCCAAGTCTGTGCCTTGCATTGGGCCTTCATGGTCCAAGATGCTGCGTACGCTGCCACTCAGAAGCTGGAAAACTTCAATAGCGTCTGGGTACTGACTTGCTATCCCCTCCAAGAAAGCAACGAGATAACTATCACTCATACGAGTGTCATTTCTGCAGAGAGTTTAGTCTCCAGATGATGAAACCAAGTAATCATACGTACAAGTGCGATTCCAGTCGTTTGCCAGCTACGAGAAGCACTCCAAAAGATAGCTTCGATGCTGCTAAGAGCCAACGTTTTGCATGTCGATTCTCCTTTAGATATTGGCGCCGACGGTTGCACCGCACCTCACTCTTCACATCATCCCAATCTGCGTAGATACGTCTCATCGAGCTTTCGGTCACTGAAAAAATTCTGTTCTGAGCAAGAGCATGTGTTTTTTCTGCGTTTTGCGATATGGGAGAGTTCTCCGAATGTATGGACTCAGTAAATCCCATGTAACGCATAAGCCGTATCAGACGGAACCGGACTGTCTGGGCCATTGCCAACAGCTCCAGATCGCAAACGTCCGTTGAAGGGCACGGATCGTAGTCGACAACAGTGCCCACTGTCCCATGAAAGAGAAATCCGTGCTTTTGCCAAAAGGGTAAATATATTTGGAGAAATGCGAGAGAACAGTGATGGATGAGCTCTGATTGAAGAGGGATCAGGCTCTGAACCTCTCCTGGCGGCCGCAAGCAAGGTCGTTTCGCTCTCACGACCATCTCTAGGTGATGGCTAACAAGTCCTTCCAGGTGACCTGCTGACGGTTTCTGCATTATTAAAGCTCAATTGTTGTTGTCTTTGAGTGTGTAGGCAAAGGAATCTGGGATCAGAATCTCATCTTCCCCCACTAGAACAGGAAAGAGATCGATAATTTATTTACAGCAAAGGGAATGTGCATTTTGCCCACACATTATAATTCAGGCCAACATTATTGAAAGCTTTCCTAGTCCACAGAATTCTGCATTTGTGAATGCCGCGCCGATTTTGGAGTGTGCCAGGTTCCAAGATTGAGATAGCCAGGTTGAACTTCATCCAATCGGGTGCTTTCGTTACGAGACGCAAAGGAAGTTGGACAAGGGTAAAGATTCTGTGAGGACAATCGCTTGCAGACGGTTCGGTCATACATAATTCAGATCGGGGTACAGCTATCATGGGCGATAATTTGACCGTTGAGGCAAAGCATTGCAAAAATGATCTCGTCTCAGGATCCCAGCTACATCCAACGGCTCCCAACTGAGATTCTGATTATCATAGTCAGAGAACTTTCATTACTCGACTCTGTCGAGTCTCTCTCGCTTGTCAGCCAAAGACTTCGCATGATTTGTAGCCCATATCTTTTTCATAAGCTGAGAATCCCATTCTCCCTTGCTGGCCTAGAGCGCTTGTGTCACATCTCTTCATCACACCTCGCAACGCATGTGAGGACTCTTCGCTACGAACCCACGGAGCTTATTGAGCCACGTTAGTCGTCTCCCAAGCTATTTTCATACTCTGACTGACGTACCCAGTCGTTCAGCATCACGACTACTTCCGCAATTGTGTCTATACTCCTTCCGAGTACGCTCGTGATCGAAGAGATGCTTACTGGAACTCTTATGGCACGCGCATCTCCTACACGACGATACAGAACTACTTTAGTCGCCTGGCGGACGAGCAACAACGAATACTCGAAAGAGGAAGAGATTTAGTCACCTTTCAGACGTGCTTGCCACGTCTTGTCAACTTAAAAACTATCCAACTACATTTTGTTGAAGGGATAAAGGAGCCGTTCCGTTGGTTTGCTGGCCGTGTTTTTGTGGACTGGAAGGATTCCTTTCCGGACCGTTTCAAGTCCGTCCTTCAAGCAATGGCCCGAGCTAAGGATAACGGCGTCGCAATCCGTACCTTCCAAATCTCAGGATTCTATTCAAGGTTGTTGGTATCTAACTCTGAGCTTCCCAGTTTAGCTTCGGACGCTTTGAGCAGCGTTGAAGACCTGCAGCTTATCGACAGCCCGAGCATGCTGGAATTCATGTCGCACGTGCATTTACCCTCTTTGCGGAGATTCGCTCTGGAAAGCTGTTGGCTCTGGATACCGGAACTTGAACAATTCATCTTCGCTCATGCAGGGATCCTTCGGGTTTTACATTTACAGGACACATGGATTCAGTCCGAGACGATTCATGACTGGGGCATATCATTAAGCTTGGGGAACACCAAAACCATAGTCGAGGGGTTATCCAAGGTCCGCGCTGGAAAGGTCTTAAACCAACTCACCATTAATCAGGAAGGAGTGGATCGTTACGAATATCAGGAGATCTTTGACAGTGTATTTACTAAATAGAAACTGGACCAAAACTTGACGGCGGTGTTGGCCCCGACGAACTCTTGGTTACTCGATCAAAGGACCCTACTGTTTTCTTACGATCAGGTACAGCTCATTGAATATCGAGTATCTAGGTACAGCCCGGTCCATGAGTATGATAGTAGAGTATCCAGCGTCTTTTTTTTAATTTCTCAAGGTGGCTTTTGCGTTTCTCGCTGAGTTTTTTGGTAGGCTAGCCATTCTCAGGTAGTGCCGTTGCCATAAAGGGTAATCTAATGGGAATAGTATCTATAGTTCCTAGTTTCGTCGCTCCTTTATTGGCGTGGCAGATGTCCCAAAACTATGATAACGTGCAGTGTGCAAAGTGGGGCAACTAATTTTCCTACTCTATAAATGAGCGTTGTTGTTTGCTGTTCTCGTATGTACAAAGTTGGCAATAAGCTGGCATAGTAATGATAACCAATCAACTCAAAGATACCATTAATCTTTGGACCAATACGTCCGCATCCATCAAAAAAATTGTTAGAGTATATCTGCACGCCATTTTTGGAGTGGCAAGGTCGTTCCCCGTAACACTATTCTCCGCACTGCTACCTTGGTAGTGACTATCTTTGGGAATGAGAGACAACACAATGAGCAGGAAACATGCGGATATTCCATAAACCCTTTATTTTTTGCCTTGGCCACTTGAGAAGAGCGGCGGCATTTTTTGGTACTCCCATTTTTCTAACTTTCAGTGACCACAGTGTCTTCGCCATGAGACACCCAACTCGTACTACGGCTATATAAAACGTTCTCATCATCCCTAGATTAGTGAATGGAAAGTTTCTTGTGCAATGCAATCAATCGTGATCTATTACGCAGCTGCTATTGCAGCAATTGCCGCAATATTTATATTCAAACGAGTCTTTCACGCTGTCTCTAATCTCTTCTTTTTCCATATACGCCCCTGGTGCCTCGTAAATTTGGAATATGCGCATGCAAGCTTACGGATTTTTGGCATAAAGATGGTGCTTCGATATCGACTTGTCTTTCCCTTGGCGTACTTTGCGGGCACCGCGGTCTGCAATACCGTGGGTGTACACTCCATCTCCGAAGCAGGCGTGCGTGCCGCCCAAATCTCGATGATAACTCTTCTGCTGCTCTGCTGGACCGGAGATCACGAGATTGGAGCTTTCATTCTGGGCATAGAGCTTGCAACGTATCATTTCATCCACCGCATCGCTGCTTTTGTGGCAGTAATTGAAGCAGCCATCCATGTTGTCATTACAGCTCAACAGACCCATTTCTCTGCTTCCGACTCTTCTCAATTTTACGGCCTGCTTGTACGCTCTTCCCTCTTAACCATTTTTGATTATGGACTAAGACTCGCAGGCTGGCTGTATGTTTCTCTCACTGTTTTTCCTTCCGATGGTTAAGCGGCGTATATATGAACTTTTTTTAAGGACTCATCAAGGATGCGCCATCTTTGCATTATATGCGATCTGGAAACATGTCTCATCTTCACAGAGCAAACGTTGGGTGCTCCTTCTGGCAATACTATCTGCTGTGACTGGTGCACTACAGTTCATCCGTATCCTGTACCGCAACGTCCCACATCGCAGATCCGTGAGATTCCTAATAGAGAATTGTGGAGCTGATGCACTCCGGCTGACTTTGTCTTTACCGCGTCCTTGGAGAATTCGCGCTGGACAACGCGTCTATGTCAGTATACCCAGAGTAGGGTTACTATATATGTTCCAGCCGCATCCATTCACGATTGCCTGGTGGGAGGGCGACGGAAACGGCAGCATGTCTTCAATCTCGTTAATTGTTCGAACTCGATCTGGTTTTACTAAAAAGCTTCTTGATCGTACTGAATGTGGCTGCGAAGGCTGGGCCTGGATTGACGGACCCTATGGACCCTCGCGTGCCTCCATTTTTGGCTATTCTCCCGTGGTCGGAGATTATGGCCACATCCTTATGGTGGCGACAGGCATGGGCATCGTTGCTCAGCTTCCTTATATCAAGGAGCTTTTAGATGGGCAACGCCAAGGTCAGGTACGAACACGAAGGATTTCGCTCGTTTGGCGACTCGAGCAGGAGGGCGACTATGAACTTGCTCGCGACTTGCTACAAACTCTTGTTAAGCATGATGACAGCTATGTCCGTAGCCCCTATGGTCCGCCTTTTCTTACGCTGCCTCCTCCCCTGCTCCCACATTTCTTCCTCGATGATGTCACTTTCTCTTTCGCACCACATCCCTCCTGACCCTCAAAAGTTTTGATTTTGGTTTAGAGTATCCCGAGGCTAACGAACAAGCCAGATGCTCAAGGTCACGGTCTATAACAAAATGGGATCTCCATCAGAGGCCCCAGGAGCAGTGGGTCATCACGATCTTATCGCGGTATACGGTGGGGACGTCAATTGGGAAGACGAGCTGTCAGCTGAGCTAGAGAAACAAATTGGTACACTCCTCATCACAGGTATTGCTTCCGACGGGATTTGATCAATATTTTCTCTGTACTGGACTGACATAGTATGTCGATAAGTTTCCGCGCGGTATTCCGTTCGAGATAGCATGAGGAGTATCGTGAAAAAGTACGTGCGGCGGAGGGTAGAGTTCTATGAACTTGAATTCCAGCCGTGGGAGAAGAGCCGCGATTGTTTATCATTATTTTAGCCACAGAGCGACGGGGAAGTAGAACGTGTATACATAGTATAGTCCAGTTATTGGTTAACCGGTTAATATGTAGCAGCAACTATCTTCCCGTTTCTCTCAATAACCTCAAGCAACATTGAACATAACACTTGCGTAGGGGCAATAGGGCAAAGTATAGACAGTACAGTAGCACAAAATATAACGCAATCCAAGCGGTTAGAGAGAATCCTTCCGCCAATAAATAGACCTAGGCCAACGTCGTCGAGCAGAAATGATGAAGCACTAACTCTCCCTGACTCAATCTTTTTCAAAAACCCCACCATTGCAATCGGATAACACCATCGCAGCTTATGATCTTTCCAAGGGATCATCCCTCTAGCGAAATATTCCTGGCCAGTGAGTTTGTAGATGACACCTAACTGCTCTTCTTCCGCATGTGCATCTTCACTGTCAATGGCATTACCGACCTAATGTGTGAATGACGATTTCTCGTTTGGCGGGGAGGAAAATAAGATAGAGTAGCTACAAGGCTTGCACTACGGTCGCCAAAAATTACTTTGGTACACACGTTCTTGTAGTAGCGATAACGATCCTTGTTAACAGTAGGTCAAAGTAACATTGAACTTCATGTCGATACGAGACAAATCGGGGGTTTCCCGCTATCGCTAGTCGCCTAACCGGGGAAGGGACGTCCATGTATACGGAGTAATACCTTGCGAACACTTGGCAAATAGATCAGGTGGCAACAGGACGATCCAAATACCTGCCGCTGCCCTCATAGTGTTTTGTATATAGGTTGTAACGACTAGTAGCCGAGCGTCCAACAATATTGGAGTTCCTTCGAAGGAAGATATGGAAAGGATCTGCAATCGCAGGGCTGCTCAAATTCTGGGGTGGGGCTGAAGATCCACTTTCAACGCAGATAAAGTCGGCTGCGGAAGGCGCGCCGAAAATGGCGTGGTAACCCGCACCAAACTGGAGTGGGTGCCCTATACTGGTATTGGGCAGAGGATTGACTCCAGCTGGATACATTGGCCCGCACGGAGCTTCTGTTCCAAGTGGGATCTTCACTCCGTGGGGAGGTTTGACTCCAGCTGGATGCATTGGTCCGCGCGGAGCTTCTGTTCCAA
>JAABUG020161600.1:0-60272 GCA_011319215.2 Scortechinia acanthostroma | reverse complement strand
TGGATACATTGGTCCGCGCGGAGCTTCTGTTCCAAGCGGGATCTTCACTCCGTGGGGAGGTTCGACTCCAGCTGGATACATTGGTCCGCAGGGAGCTTCTGGTCATACTAACTGCAAAGACACTTACAAGACATCGTCATCGTTGACTTGCCCATCGTTTCTAATACTCTCGGGCAGTTGTGCCATGCCACTGAACCGGGAATTCTGCGGAGTCACGTTCTCGCTCAATTACAGCCGACTATACTCTGTTCTTCAGTTGGATTGTGAGAGCTCACAAATACTGCGCCTGTTCTCCTTAAACACAATTACACATCCAATAGAATGGCTCCGTTGTGTGGTTAGTTTTTCTGTGAAGAGAACGCTCCCAGAGGCATAACAGTTTCAGGGCCCTCTTAAGTTGAGTTACATATCCCGAGGTCCAGCCTTGTACACTTGCCTTGTTTCAGGTGAGAGACAAGGTTCGTACTTTGCGCCAGACCATTTGCTTTCCGTCAGACCCACCAAATATTTCGCGAAATCCACAGCTCCAGGTATTTTCGTGGAAGCAGCCATAAATCTAAAGTATCAGCCCCCTATTTATTTCCTTCTACAGCCGTTGTATATGCTCTTTCGTTCATCTGGAATCATCCGCTCCCTTGGTTCAGCCAATGGATCAACGTGAGAAACGGTCCACCCGCTTGCCACACGAACTTCAGAAAGCCTCTCGTCCAGGAGATGCTAAAGGTACCTTACAAAACATATTAGAGGAAAAGCTGTCCTCCCTGCACGCCAGCGAAGCCCGATTGACGCAGCTTCAGGGTTCTACCGGACAAGGAAAGGCCAACAAGATTACTAAATCCTACCGTCACACACAAAATCAGTCTGCGCCAGAGCCCATAAAGAACAATGATTTCCTGAAGCGGGAACACCCCTCCGGGAAATATCTCATGACATGGGAGGTGAACCAAGCTGGCATAGGCCGTTTAGGCCTGGAAAATTGCGCTGGTTATAAATCAAGGGTGGTGGTCAAAAAGATAATAGCGGGGGCGCAGCATCAATCCAAAAATCTGAGAGCCACCGATGATCAGTATTTGGTCAATCTACAAGAAGTATTTTTCGATCAGGGCTATTACTTCCTTGTCTATCCGTTCCAAGGGTTCGCAATAGACCTGGCGGTCACATGCGCCACACCTCATGTCCAATTCAGTGAAGCAGACATTGCAACAGTCTGTAGAAGCATTCTGAAAGGACTGGACTATATCCACGAGGTTCTTCAGGTAAGTCACGGAAATCTGGACCTCAAGCACATTTTGCTCTCCGAAAACGGTTGCATTAAGATTGGTGCGTATGCCACCTTCCTCCTTTTCCATTTTTTGCTCACACTACAGGTAGCCAACATTGGAAGAAGTCTGCTGGAACACCAAAGTCTTAAAGGCAGAAGAGACGACATCAAGAGTGTAGGGCTGTTTGTGGTCCATCTGAAGGAGCCTGCGACAATCCTGGAAGACCAAAGAACACACCTCTACAATCCACAAAATGTTTCGAACCAGGCAAAGGGATTCATTGAGGAGGCACATACTGCTTCATGCAAAATTCTACTGCAGGTAGATTTCCCTTATATTGAAAAAACTTGCGGTAATCACTAAATCCAAATTTCCTAGCATGATTTTCTCCTTCAAGCCAACCCCGACAATGAGACATGGAGCCTCATACCTCATTATTACGACGCCGTACGTTATGCACCATGCACTCCACGGACGATAGAAGGAAGTCGAAAATTCTAGGTCAACCGAGGAGTAAAAGAGGAAAGAGGTAAATAGAGAGGGTGGGGAACAGGATATTGGATGGGGTCGCTTGTCCGTAAAATCATTAGATCATATGTAGCAACGTCGTTCTGTAAAGGAATGAATATATTTCATAATTATTGGAAGGGTGACACCAGGTGAAACTAGATAAATATGGTCACCGAGACTAAAAATAGTAAGGAGAGGATATTTAAGCCAGCCATCTCCCCTCTTTGTTTTTATACCACTCTTCAGATGCTGTGATTACGAGTAATGCAGTCCAATACAGATGCCTCGGAAGGAGGAAGCTCGGCCAATAGTCTCACAAACTACCTATGTGGCTTTGCCAAGATAAAACTCCGACACCTATCTGGAGAATATCGGAAGAGGAACATGCTAAGGTTTAAGAGAGCTTTGATGGGAGGCCAATGCTCTCTGCTCGATCCAGAGCACCATATCACCGCCCTCATCGACATGAATACGCTCAATAAGGGTTTGGAGAAATCGGACATAAATGCTGCCGCACTGCTTAATGCAATCGATCCACCACATCTTTCTCTGGAGGACGCCGTCGTCCTCGCGTGTTTACGAGGCCGAGATCTCCTGGAGGCAGCTAGGCGCGTACTACCACCGGGCCAAAGGTGGGTAGTTGTAAAATTATACGTTGACAGTATGTCCTCTCATGCTAGCTTGAGTCCCAGTCCTGATCGCTACTCTGAAGGTCTTCCTGTCATTTTACGCACCGAAATCACTGAAAGTTTCTCCTGTGTTGACGGAGTATCTAATGTGGAGATTTTCGGAACCCTTTTACGTGATTTTTCTGCAATGAAGTCAACCTTCTGGCGCAGCAGACTGCCGTCCGATTCGGATTTCCAGTATGTCCAAAGGGTGGTTCAGACCGTGGAGTTACGGGAATCATTTATGGCTCTGATTCCATTTCCGGGGCTTTGGAAAACGTTTACTTTTCGCAAGCTGGAGCATGTTGTGTCCCCTCGGTGTGATGAGGTTAGACGCCGATATCTTCCCAGCCTCTTTCATTTATTACTTTGACTGGAATCCCGCTGAATGAAATGCAGGTAATGGTTCACTACCTGCGGGAGATCATTCGTATTTGGTCACTCTTATTGCCCGATAGAGCGGGTCAGGCCGATACGCTGTCAGTAGAACTCATTGAGGGGAAGATGCCGAAATACTCCACCCAGGACCGCTCAGATATTATGCGTCTAATGAACGACGGCACGCTCTTCCCGCATATTTCTGACGTGGATGAGCGGGATAGGGTACTGCAGGTCCTGCTTGAAATTCCTGGCAGGGTCCTGTCCCTGACGCTCTTCTTCGATGATGCGAAATGCTTCTCCGGACCCTCCAGGGCTATGAGGGACCTATTTTCTGTAGGTCCTAAAACATCAGTTTATAGCACGGCTCTACACTGTTGGGACGGAAGTACCCAGGCTTACAACATTCAATTAACCGACAGCGAGTACCAGACTGTCCCTATCAACGGTATAGTGCCACCAGATGAAGCAGAAAGAGCCATAGCATCGGTTAGCTTGCTACAATTATGGCTGACAGCCTTTCGACACTTCATCAATCCTCGGACGGGGAGAACAAGAAAAGTAAAGAATGTTCAGCCTTTGTTTGAGTTACGGGGAGAGCCTGAGCTTGCCAAGTCGGCCAGCAGATTGGGCTTTACAATTCCACGGAAAGTTTCTACTGCAGTCGACTCGATTTTGCCGGCTTTTCATTATACCTTCGAAACGCTCGCAGGTGCTTCTCACAATGATCTTGCACGGAAAACCTTGTATATGTCAAAACGGTTTCGACATATCTTCGGCGACGGGCCTAGATCCCATCAGTCAGGTCAAAAAATCCCTGAGCTCTCTGTGAAGACGGATAGCCGACGGTCAAGTTTCCGAGCCGGACGACCACTCAAAGATGAGTACATAAGTGACCGGTCGTTCTTCTTTCTTCGACATATGTTTTCTGATGAGGGAGAGATTTCCCTTTATCCGAGCTCGTTCGCCGTCATAAGAGACATCTTCTGCTGTTTTTTCGGCCGACAACATCTTGGATCTCTCTTGAATCACGACACCTCCGGAGCCTCCAACCAACTCTCATTAGCTGAAGAATCTCCGGAAGGAGCCATTACGTCTGAGGTCTTGCTACCAGAACAACCGCAAGCATTGACAGATAATACAGATGTTCACACCGATTCCGTTGAAAACAGTGATTCATTAGCGGCAAGTCCAATAGACCTTGAACTGCACCCAGAGCCAGGGCCCTCTACTCAGATTATGGATGGTGTACAGAAGTCGGTACCTTTAGCTGCAGGTTTTGAAGACGAGCATAGCAAAGCCCCAGTGTCTCGGAAAGTCCCAATATCACTCCATCGAAGCGCCATTAATGAGATACTACCATTGTGGTATCAGTCAGATGTCACGAATGTCGTAGTCTTCTACCTGTTCAACTCACGGGAATACTACAAGTTTTTTGCCGACTCAGAAATGGAAATGCGACTCGTCCTAAATGACCTCGCCCGTGCCCATTATTTCCTTATCATCGATGAAGAAAAGGTCGTCTCTCCAAACATATCGGATTTAGTGTCTGAGGCTCAACGGACGCGATTGCTCTTCGTTGGAGCAAGATCAAAGCCAGGGGAGCTGGAGACCAGGACAGGCGGCATTAGCAAGGCTGCTTTGGAGGACTACATATCCAAATATGACGTCCATACAGGGAAACGACGGTTCGAATTATCTTCTGGCGACACTGACCATGGAGAGCAGCCACACTCAACCAAACGAAGAATCTGATACCGTGTAGTCGAAATCATCGATGTATAGGGTTCAGTCAGAGTTCAGGCAGACTCGTCAGCGGAGATCTTGGCTTTCTGCATGCATGCTGTTATGTCTGAATGATCTCTCCAATCTTGTTGCAGATATGTTAAATAGAGCATCTTGAATGATTAAATGGCGGAAGAAGAGTTCCATGTATTCTATGCATTTTGTATAGATCTTTGAGACTTTCGACAGATCCAGTATACGATCGAGTTGAAAGTCATGATGAATAAAGAAGTAATCTCGCGAGATACAGAAGAGGACGTAGCTCTGACACCAAGACAGGGCCGATGACCTTCAGGAGCAGGACCATATTATCACGTGGTATGCAAGAACAGACCCGTGATCGCTTGGCATGGAGACACATGGAGGGGAAGTGCGACACGTCGCTAGAATCACATTCATTCTCATCGACGTTGGCCCTGAACACCTCACGAAAAGTGGAGACACCTTCATGATTACACGCTTATCGACAGCGGATTGAAATATTCTTTGGACTGCAAGGCAAACGCCCTCTCCCGTGCAGAAGTACGATAAATTGCTGGGGTTGTTGGGTCTCAATGGAGAATCTTCCTGAGGTGGGAACGAGCAACGTCAGAGAGATGTGAAACATCACTGACAAATGCAGGAGATCGTCTCTACAATATTCCAGATAGTTGACTTCAAATCTCTCAAGCAATGTCATCTTGTCTGCAGGAAATGGTGTCGGATTGCTACTCCGTTCTTATTCCGTTGCAGTGTCTACCACAAAGAAAATTCAACCTATTTCAAGGAAATTCTTGCGCGACGCGACCTGTCCGGATTCATCAGAGTGATATCGATCGGGCGAGCAGGGTCTGGCGATACGGTGGCTGATCTGCTTAGTTTGATTTCCTCCCAACCAATACTGCGGCAATTGATAGTACGACCAACGGTTGGCGTTATTCGCCAACACCACCAAAAGGAGTTTATAACCACACTCACTGGTGTGGTTTCTCAGGATACTTCATCAGTTCTTCCGGCTCTTGAAAAGATTCGGCTTATTACCAATGAGGAGCCATATCTGCCGACGCTGCTCTTCAACAACCTTCGAAAACTTCAAGTTGACATGGAGACTATTCGATTACCGATTGATCTTGAATGGCCTTCCTTGGTAGTTCTCCACTTAAGGGGGGTTGTAGATATTGACTATCTGCAAGATTTTCTGGGACATCATAAACATATCAGGCAATTAAATATAGCGACTGTGAGCAGCATGCTTAGACCGCTTGGTCCTTCACCGGGCGATCTCCACCAACTCTTAAAAAACATTCTAAATTCCGGAGTGGGTACTCACCTGGCTGGATCGATCATGGAACATGCTGAAAAGAACGCTGACGGCCACGAACGATCATTATTACGAGAAATTCACGCTCAGCTGGACAAATTGACTGATGAGAAGACAGCCAGAGAGATGCATCAATTGATCGTCACTGTTTTCGAGACATTGCTGAAGCATGAGCTTAACAGATACGCTACTGATATAGGGAAGATTCGGATACCACTTGAAACCCCCTCTCAGTTTGAATTAAGCTGTTCGATAGAATATTTTTGGGAAGACGAGCTAGCTATCAAGGGTATAACGTTACCGGGGGACTATGCATCAAAGACTGGGCTATGGGCAAACGATGAGATCAAGGAAAACCTCGGAAATCCTCTTGTATTACGAATCGGTTCAACCTAGGAGAATGGCAGCCTAGCCGGCATGGATTTGTTGTGAAACTTTTCTCAGTTGTAGTTCATAAGTGAAAGTGCCAGTCAAAGACCATGGCATCATCCCAATCAAACACAGACAATTTATACCCAGCCGTCAAATCGTAATTTCATTAAACAGTATCACACGGATTGGTAGACCCATCCGCTTCCACCATTGCCGGTTCCAAGTCTCGAAGAATCTGCACTGTATGTCAGTTTCAATAGGCCACGCATGTAGGCCGTGAGAAGACGACGCAGACCGGATAGACAATTTCATATAGATAGAAGATCTCTCCATTATCTCTGCACTTGTTCTCAACACCGTCTCCGATGCCCTCGAATTTTGGAAAAGGATTAAAAAGGATCCACACATCTCCTTAAGGCTCCCTAGGGGAGGGAAAAAGCAGTTGAAGTTCCAACTAGCCCTGATATAAAATAGACTTTCAGAATTACAGGAAGCCAACTCATGTAATCACAAACGTCTGTGTCTATTTGGCCTGGAGTAAGAGTTGTCTTACAGCAGATCACAGCCACTGGATCTACATGCAAAGTCTATCAGAACATTCTAATCTTTCTCAAGACCCAACGTCGCTTGGCGCCTTTCTCTTTCGCGCCATTCTTCCTCAGGTAGACTTCAGTCGCTTTTGCTTGGTCCGTAGGTGGACTCGCATGAATTGACCACGACAAAGGGGTGGAATACATATCATCCATGGAATTGATCTTCGCTCCGTATTCCAAAAGGATCTTCACAGAATCTAAGGCACCATATTCTGCAGCCCAGGAGAGGGGTGTACGCTTGTTCTGGTCGCGAACGTCTTTCGCAGCACCAGTTCTTAGGAGACAATGAAGAAGCTCAGGGCAATCTCCCGCGGCCGCGTAGTGGATGAGAGACCTCTTGTAGGGGCCACGGTGATTTGAAGCGCCCTTTGAGTCGAATGAAGAATGCGCATCGTTTACAAAAGCCTTGATATCATCGCTTAGCCTAATCTCCCTGATATTTTTCATTCGCCGGAATTCGCCATCGATAACGGTTTTGGAGTCGGGGAGGATACTCATTGCGATAGTTCCCATACTGGACCCTTGCAATGTGTAGCTGCAGTTATACATAACCACAGGAATATGCTCAAAATTAGCTCTTTGGATTGCATTTTGAAAAATGTTAAGCCCTTTCGGCTCTTCTTTTCCGTGAGGCCTCTGAGTCGTGCTGACATTGGGCTTTGCGTATCCCATGGATTCCTCATTCCAATCGTACCACACCGTGATTTGAAGCTGGGGATCAGTTGGAGCCCCGAATTGTACGTCTGGAACAGTGGAAAAAGCTCCGTCGGGCTGTTCATAACCCAACATCGCGGCTGCCATAATTTGGTGTTAAATCTGGGAAGCAGGAAGCGTTGGTTGATAGTATTTGGAGACGGGAAAGGACTTAAACGTAGCAAAGACTCCGAGAGAGTACAGCATGTAGACAGTTTCACGAGATGCTCTTCATTAACGCTGAAATGATTTGCTGTGTCGGGCTTGGAAGGCAATTTAATGTCCTATCTTACTACGTATACACATTGCTCTAAAACTTTCAACGAGTAAGTGGACGTACACATGCCTGTGCTACTAGATAAATGTATGGTAACACCTGCGGATCACGTTCGCGGGTCTTTTGGCAGGGAAGAAAGAGCCTTCGGAGGTTCCAAGACTGGTAGCGATGAGCGGAATCAGAGGGTCGAACCCGCAGCGGGTCCATGGGTACTTGGAGTCTTGGACCGTCTTAGCCCCAAGGTGCCACGCCAATTTTGGCTCCCCACACGACTCAAAAGCGGCGCGGCACGTCCAGCATTAGATAAAAACAGGCGCGATGTACGGGGTCTAATCATGCTATCAAGATCAACCTTCGATTTCTTGTCAAAGTGAAGTCAAAAATAATTCCGTGAATCTCAGTGATATTGCGAAGATGGTAGTGACTCCTAAGTTGGGATCTCCAATCGAATTGCCAGTTCGAGGAGTCCCGCGGCATATGACACTACCCCAAACTACCCAAACTCTAGACATTCAGTCAAATTTCGTGAAGTCTGGGTCCCCTTACGACCAGCTGAACCGCTTCTTTGTCGGCCTGTCACCGACTTGGGGACCCGTCAGCGCTATCGAGTTTTCTGAAGGCTCCCACTTGGCCTACGTCTACCAAGAACGGATCGAAGAAAGGGACCTACAGGCTCAGGACTTCAAAGAAACATCTCATCCGAATCTGGTTAACTTGAAAGAGGTATTCATTGCGAAACAGAACGTCTTTTTCCTTTACGATACCTGGGGTATCTCGCTAGAGGAGATTCAACAATCATCATCAAAATTTTGCTTGGGCGAGGTGGAGATTGCAACTATCTCAAAAGGGGTATATAAACGTCAGATGGTCCTTTCAGAGAGGGACTACGCTGACATTCCTAGATCCTGCAAGCGTTGAAGTATGTGCACGAAGTGCTTGGGATCTGCCATGGGAATGTCACACTTTCTACAGTCTTAATCAACCAAGAGGGAGTAGTCAAACTTGGTCAGTACAATCCGAAACGTATACATCGAAAATGGCCTATTATTGACAGACTTCATAGCCGACGTCGGAAGCAGCCTGATTAGGGAATCAAAGAAACAGCAGAAGAGCAAGGACCTTCAGGCTGTTTGCTCGATAGCTCGCTCGCTCTTGAGACTGGACGAGACATCTGCAATTCGTGGGACAATGGGACTGCTCGCAGAGGACTTCACCGGGTCCTCTGGGAGGGCAACGGCAGCGGACCTTCTAAAGGTGAGTGACACTTCAAACGGATCACTGGTAGCCAACTTATCAAGATTAGCATCCTTTCCTACGCATTAGCCTGGGACCGTGGTGTCTGCGTCCAGTAAGTGTCCTCTGCGGGATCGCTCGATAACGAGTCCTAGGAAGGATGATTCTGGCCCACGGCAGGGTGATGGCATAGGGGTATTTGAGGGGGAGCATGCATTGTTTCTGAGTCACAGATTCTTTGGAGTCTTTCGCAAGGAGAGAAAATTGGACAATTTCCAGTAGAAGCAATCTCTACATTATGATATCATACCCATAGCTGAATATTACATATCACCCTGGGTGAAACACGCACAATAAAGAAGGCTGCGCGCCTATTTTGGAGTCATGACCGTCCTCCCTATCCACCAACATATAAGAAGATCAGATATTGCATATAGGTCCTACCGCTATTGCGCATTACAGGCAAGTATGGGTCAAACACAGCCATTTGACGATTTTGAAAGAAACCTGCCCGAGGCTGAAAGTGCTTCAGTTATTGAGACTCGTTATGTGCGCATGCTTCTCGAGCTTGATTATATTCCTTGGTTCTACAACACCTCAGCTAGCGCTGCGCACTGGGCACTTCTTGCTGGATATCTGGTTATTCCAGGAACATTTACTTCCCTTCAGAAGTCCGACTTTCTCACGGAAGGTCTGGAAACAAACGGCACCGGAAAGGCCATCCTCAGCACAATCCAGAATCCGCCCCTTCTTGCTATTGCTTGCTTTTTGATGGTTCTGGGCTCAGTAATAATTTCTTGGCTCACCTGGGAGCGGAAGGAGAATTACATATGGCTCGTAAACCGGTTGTTTATGTCAGTCTCAGTATCTCTTGTTAATTCAAATGCTAATCGTTTGATAGACCAGTCCTCCTGAATGCGATAGCTGGGCTGCTCACCACTTTCGTCAATGTGTATACAGCGCAAAATGGTGAATGGTCAATAATGGCTGTTGTGACGGTTATCGTCACCGGGATATCTACGGCAGTCTCCTTGAGCTTGACCATAATATACAAGTTCGGAAAGCTAGAGAGGGTGAAGAGAGAACACGAGATGGAGATGAAGGCTGGCTTCCATGTGGTTTCGCACAAGGCCAGCAATCCATCGACTGGTAAAGTGGGACCTCCTGGCGATCTGGGGAAAATCAGTGGCTAGTTTCTCATCTCGACTTGTCAAGAAATCATCAGCAGGACTGTACAGCACATCAACGTGCTAGGATTGCTGCGCGGTCATTGAAGGATAGACTGTACCTGCCATTTACGTGCAGCTGGTTCGGGGCGAGTTTTACTACTACAGCAAATCCTGTATTGGTTAGTTAATTAGTGATTAAGTAACAGGCCAAAGAACCTTCTACATTTCAATCCATCCGCTCCGCGAGAAGCTTCAGGACCCAGAGCACACACATCGACCAGTTTGGCTTGATTTACCAGAAGGATAACATAATAGGCGGGCTCAACTGTGGCTTGTGAAACTAGGATATTACATCTAGCCAATTCCAATAAATATTAATTTGCTGTCAGGGATCCTTTCGAAGAGGCCCTCTGGAGAAAAGCGATCATTCCGAGTTCAGGATTAATAGCGCTCAGATAACGGCCCACGCCGGAACTTGCGCGGGGTCACTCAGCATCAGGACATGACCTCGTGGCAAAGAGTATAGTTTCCAACCTTTAAAAAGCTGATTCGATGTCTCTAGATCGTAGACCCAGACCATAAAGATAATATTTTTCTTCGCACTGCGGAATGGGACCAACCTGGGGAAGGTAAGTCGTATGCCTCTTCATGAAATTAATGGATGCTAAGGGACCCATATCCAGTATTGTGCGTACGGACATGGCGACCATTTATATAGATGACGGCGATTTGCCATTTTTTGTTCATTCAGGAGCGCTTCGGGCTTTTCCACAGGCTATCAGGCAGTCTATCAAGGCGTCTAAAAATAAAGAGAAGAATACTTTTGTGCTTCTAGGTTGGATGGACGAGCTCACCTTCGAGCTCTGCTGTGAGTTTGTATACACAGGCGATTTTTTTGTGTCTGAACCATTATTGGCAACGGCCACTGGCTATGGGAAGCCGTCAACATCAGGAGCAGTCATGTGGCCGTATTCAGGCATTTTCATGGCACAGGATTACCCTCCTATTTCAGTACAACAATTTCCGCCCTTCTCATGGGGAGACATCGAACTCGGCGTTTCCTGCGATGATACTCTACCCAACATATACCAGGATGAAGTTTGCAACGAACTACTCCTGAGTCACACTCGCCTCTACCGATTAGCTCTAAAATCAGGTTGGGCATCCTTATGTGCAGCGGCCCTCCAACGTTTAACAATCGCATTGGCATGCTCTACTCGAACTGAAGAACGCATCCACAGTGTTGTGGAGCTGCTACATTTTGCGTTTGAAGAAGACACTGAAAATGTAGACAGCTTGCATCACTTGCTTCGAGCATATGTAGCGTGGAATGTGTCTACCCTACAGCCAGACCCTGGCTTCCGTCGATTTCTGGAAGGATGGACTGGTTGACTGTCCCAATGCAAGATTAGATGGCAGGCTAAATACGAATTAGCGAAAAGTACAGCAATTCTCCCTATCAGGCATTTCGTAGACTCACACTCAAGCGATATCATAGTGGTAGAGTCCTCTTTTGTTTTTCTGTGTACGCTTGCCAGGAGTCCACGAAGCTGTGTAATCTATGTATAGTAATGGCCGAAGAACACATCGATTGTACCCCAGCCATGTCCCACCCAATAGTCACCAGCCTCAGCGTACCCTCAACTCGGACTACTGCGCAAAAGGGTGGTTGTCGGCCAAACCCCTTTCCGCATCGACCCGCCCCCTTAGGATTGTGGCGTTTCATGGCCAATGTTTCTAGAAGCTACATGATCGTTTTTCTCCTCCTTTGAGCGACGGCCTGACAGCACGCTATTCGTCTGCAAGGCCACTGATCATGGTATGCATAGTAATTTGCAATGGAGCGTTCGTCTTATATGAGATACGCGCGTACATTTCATATATCTCTTTGAAGAACGAAAAGAATCCCTTGCGAAACAAAATTAGAACGCTGTTTCGGACAGCTATATAAAAAAGCGCATTACTTCTTAATCAGATTGAAAGGACAGAAAATCAATGGCATCGAACATCGCTCCCGCATTTGCGTGACGGAGAGGGAAAACCAAACTTGGGAAAAAACCTCGCCGGAGCAGTACATAACACAGGTCAACGCAATTCACGAAGACTGTCTACCAATGCCTCTTGCAATTGAGTAGCCTCACTCCGTCGCTTAGTGATCCTAGGGGACTCAGCAGCCAAGTAGACGAGATCTTCATCCGAAAAGCCACTGACAGTCATCGGATTGAATACAGTTGCAAGGTTCGTAAGAATATGTCTCTCGACAACTTGGCGACACACATTGTCGACAAAAGTTTTCATAGCAACCTAGCATATTGTCAATGTGAGTAGTCCTAATATCTATGGAAAGCGTACCTTGTAGTAGGCATCCAAGTCTATTTGTGCCTCGTAGCATGCCCGCTCTTCCATATCAACAATGATGTGATGATCTTGGAGAGACGCCACAAGCCGACTGATATCATCAGACGAGTTGTTCACGTGAAAGCGACCATTCCAGTCCTCGTCAATTGCGTTATTGAGCGATGTTCCAAGATCTTGCCTCGAACGGTTGTTACGCGCCTTTTGGACATTGTCGGTATAATAATGGTTGTATGTGATAGGACAACCAGCCTCGTCATCTCGCAACTTGCGCAGTTCATCGAAGGCGTATTCCGTGTTCTCATCCAATTTTGCGGTGATAATACGAGAAATGGCTTCCCGTGCATTGGTATCTCTTATCACGAATGCACACGCAGACTGAATGAATCGACACACCAGATCCGCGACCGCATTGACATGGTCGCGAGCAATATCACCCCAGCGAGATGACTGCTCATGGAATAGTTCACTGAGCAACGCATGGTTATAATTACCGGGAAGTTCACGACCACGGGTGCGGTCATATATCTGCGGCGATTAGCTTCCCGTTACTGGGACATGCCTATGAGCTCACCTTCTTGATCCACGCCGACATTTGCTCTCTGGTCACCAAGACCTGGCCGGTCTCCGTCTCTGTACCTTCCTGACGCTCAGCCGAAACGACTTTGCGTTTCTGTCCATGTTGTCTCATGTAGTTGGCAAATCTCCCATTCTCTGCGTGGATTGCGGCCCTAAGGCGGTGATAGTCTCGTTCATCATTGATTTCATGGAAGAAGCCGTCTCGGTTACCATATATCCCTTCAACCCCGGCCTTCACGAGATTCTGGAAGTCTGTAGCAATGCGAGTGAGGTACATGCGTATCTGCGCAGGTGAATTTCGCGGGGTCCCAAGATCCATGAGTTCTGTGTTGATCTCCTGGAGCAGCCGAGATACATCCTTTCGAACCTTCGGTAATTCGCGTTCAATATGCTGATCAAGGAGGTCTTGCATGAATATTCGAAGATTGTCTATGCCGACACGTGAAGGATCGAGTCCAAGTTTGTTCCAAGGTGGGTGTGCGAAAAATTCCGCCTCCATCTTCCGATGCTCAGCCATAGTTATGCCCTTCTCCAAATCAATAGGGCGAGGATTCTTGACAAGGAAGAATCCAAGTTTCAATTTTGTTCTATCAGCATTGTTGGCCAATCTTGCAACACGTCCTTCGGTGCCGTCATTGATGAGATCAGGTTTGGTAATGATTCCAACAGTCCTGATCCCGTCTTTGTCGAAACGACGAGCACGTTGGATGATACTCTGTGTATCCACGTCGCTGCTGGCGGGGACCACAGCAAGGATGATAGACCGTGAGTTCTCCAAATATGAGTTCACGAGATCGCCGACCAGCTGCACGTCGTCCTCGTTTTCAGAGACAGAAATTAACCCAGGCAGGTCAACAAGGGTCAGATGCAAGCCAGTATCCCCGACAATCTCCAAGTGAAGTACATCAGCGGCAAAATTCGGCGCATCGGCTAAGCCATTCACTCCTTGTACGCCCATCAGCCTCGCAGCTTCATCGATAATACCGGGCAAATCCGCGAGGTCGCTGACCTCGCGGCGGAAGGCGCTCAATCTTGCCTTTTCCTCTTCCGTGCGGGAACTATGAGGGATGATGGTGGCGACGTTTCGACGATGATTTGGGTCGTGACGAAGGCTGATTTGGGTAACAAACCGAGTACAAAGTCCGTCCTGGCGAGGAAATGGGATTCCAGTCATTCCATGCAAAACAGAGCTTTTGCCTGCCGACTGATCACCACAGACAACTAGCTGAGGAAGGGCGATGTGGTCCCCAACCCCGTTGGCGCGAATTCGGTCAACTTGGTTGAGTCTTTCAGATGTCCTGGATGACACGAGGCCAAGTCCGCTGCGGACCTGGCCACTGTCCAGCTGAATCCAGTCCTTTTCTGGTGGAGTATCCATAGCGATGGATACCCTTGCACGTGCGTTGAAAAGGTCCTAAAGAGAAAAAGACTGGGAAAGAATATAAAAAGGGACCCTGCTCTTTATAGACGCACTGGGCGGTAGTCGTGTCCGAGCTCGACTTGGCCTTAAGTCATCCAGGACATCTGAAAGATTCAGTCAAGTTGGCCGCGTATCACGGGGGGCTGGGGTCCACGACCGCAAACGATGAATGAGAGAGGCTAGCGGAAGAATGAAGGGGGCCTCCCATTTATATGCGAAAGGACAGTAACTGGTTTTCCAAAGCGACATCTTTCCTTGGTGTTGCCCCAAATCGGTATTGGAAGACTTATGCAAGGGAGATTCAATATGATTTACCACAACTTATCCACTTGCTATAGCATTCTTCCCGTACCTCCAACATTCCCCTTAGCTGTGGGCACGCCGCATTTGAGCAACTCTAGTTCATTCGTCCTTCGAGTAGATCTATGCAAGGAACAGCAAATATGCCCCTGAGTTCGAGTACCCCTTGTTTCTACCTCTGGCATTCCAACTTGTCGGCCAGCATTTCATGAGCATGGTGATGGATTCCGTGTCTCGATTAGCTGCATTTTGAATGTCATGGGTCCATCGCATACCATAGCCACCCTGGTGTATAATATAGTGGTTTTCCGGCCAAAAAATGCCAATCATCTATCGCAGCCGCCATTCCAGACGTCCATCGCAGATTTCCACGTCAACGGATTTTAGTTCATCTAATTTTGATGGGCTCAATTTCCCAAGGAATTTGAGACTGGGGAAGCGTGTTGGTATTGATGACATGATGAGAAAGATCGATTTGTTGTTCTGGACTAGGAATGATATTAGATCCATGAAACGAGGCACAGGTCTTAGGAGGGTTGTAAGCAGCCGTGGCACCCTTAGGCGGGCAGCAGTGGGCTTGGGTGAACCATTGAAACCACCGCTGCCACCAGACGATAACTGTGAGAGTGAGTAATCAGTAATCACGAATGATCTGATTCAAAGGCCTTTGCCTGGCTGACTACATTGCTCGATAATTTAGTTGTCTCCTTATAGTTCAGTTACTTAGATTGCCTACAACTCTACTGGTCTAATTGCTGGGCGCTCATGGCTGTGAACTGCGGAAGCGCTGAGGGCGCTAAGCTTTCTTCGGCTTCCCCAGCCATGTCCCACCCAATAGCCATCAGCCTCATCTCGCAGTACTCTGACACGTTTCCGCATCGATTGTGGTGTTTCGCGGGCGGAATATTTTTAGAAACCTGATCGTTTGTCTCCTCTGAGCGATGGCTTCATAGCACACTATTCGTCATCTAAGGCACTGCTCAAAGGATATGCATAGTAACTAGTAAAATAGAACATCTTATATGAGTACGTGCGTATATTTGCGATCTCTCTCTAAAAGAACTAAACGGATTCCTTGCAGCTCTTCAGCCGCAACTGACAAAGCTAAAACGATCCAGAGTCATATCTTCAGTCCACATTGCACGGAAAATGGCCTTTTCCAAGGAAGGCACTCGGTCGAGCAGTTGTCGAAAGTCAGCGTCCCGCATAAGTATTTCCACGTTCCACGCTGCATAATCTACCAATACAACTTTCAGTTCGTACATGTATTCATTCTCCTCAAATACAAACTTCAGCAGCTTGACGATATCTCCAGTTCGTCCTTCACAGAGCGTAAAGCTGGCCAGCGAGCAAATAAGCCGATAGGGCGACAGAGAGCAAAGCGGAACCCAGTGCGTTGTGACGGCGAGACGATACACTTCCGCGTGGCTTAGAAAAACGCCCACATAATTATCTGCTGGATCGGTGTTTGGGATTTCTCCATCTTCATCCAAGGGCGCTTTGTCAAGGTTCTTCTTGATAAAAGCACATATATCAGGTAGTTTCGAGGGATGGAACATATTTTCTTGGTGGTTCAAAGGATTCCATCGTCTGGCGGGTTCCTGACACAGTAGCTGGCTGTCGCTGCGCTCGTCGTCATCGTCCCCGTACCGATCGGCAGTCGGCAACGGAACGGAGTAATCACCAGAGTATACGAACTCACAGCAACGACCAAAGACGATCTCATCCACTTGCCCATTTAAGGGAGGCTAAAGTATCTCCTTTGGGAATGAGCTGGCTAATGCTGCATGTACTGAGAACCGTCTTCGGCTCTTACCGATGACGAAGTCTACTATCCCGGATTGCGTGATCCTGCGGATATGTTAACTGTGAGGGCCAACAGACACCAGCCGCTCTGCAAGATTTAGGACCTTACACATGATAATCAAGAACCATCTTTGCAAGCAATAACGGGCCAAGAAAAGCGATCGGAGTTGAAGATTGTGCTTCGATTGGACAAAGATATGTCTGCTGTTCGGAAGAGCTTGCTCTGGTGAAAACGTCGATTGAGAAACGACGCGCGTAGTGTGTGTTATCTCTTAATTATGTTCTTTTTATATGTGCGTCTCAGGAGTGATGCCCTTCTATCTTTCTTAACCCTGAAGAGTCCATGATGCCAGGTAACTACGGTTGCGGCTTTTGTGATCCCGCAGCGGTGGCCCACAGCTACGCATCCAGATCCTAGTGGTCGAACTGGTCATAACCCTCAGCGCTGAGGAATCTACTAGAGAGTACTACGACCACAGCCTCCTTCGGCTGCAGCGGGTTCGTGATTGGATACCCAGAAGACCGTTACAACTGGTAGCTGTCAAGATCCTAATCAGACTCTTGGCCCAGTGTTGAGCTGCATGAAGACCTTCCCCTCTCCCTCAGTAACTGTGCTGTGAGAGCAAGGCACGTGAAATGAACACTGGTCCCTCGGACTTTGCAGACATCAGTCGAAGGTCACCCTTAGTGTAAAATCGAATGCAATGCACTCTTGGGCCAGGTAGGAGTATCTTCTTTGAACAATCATCTAATCTGCGCTTATTTTTCTCTCCGTTTGGCTAGAACTCTATCTGCCTGGTCCCATAACCTGAATATATGCTTCCACTCCATTTTATGAGTCTTTTGATCCTGCCAGATTATATACAGGATCGAGCAAAGCCAAATGCTCCCGCCCAATAGTCGCGTCGCAACCAGCCTTTCCGGACGGCACATGTTACCTAGGAGTTGATCTTGAGGATACTGTCGACGATCCTTAGGATTACTGCATCCATCGGTCAGTGGGTCTTATGGAGAGGGCTCAACTGGAGGGTTGTACCTTAAGGCAGCTGGCGTCTAATCGGATGTCTAATCATTCAGTTCAATTGATCTTACCACCGACTCGACTGTCCGATGATTGCACGGCATCAGCTCCATGACACGTATTGGATCCTGAAGGCATTCAAAATCCTCATCTCTGAAAATTCGCAATGGAGCTTTGTAGGCAAGACTGTCTCCCTCATCCAAGGCGATCTGGTGAGCGGTGTACGAATTGAAGCATTTTAACATGTCGTATACGACGGGCACGTTCTTTGACCAAGCCCTATCGACCGGATTCGAACTCCGCTGGTCTTCCAGAGTCATCTCCTCTGCCCACATGCGCAGCTTTCCGTGAAGACATATCTCAATAGAATTCATCGTCACCACAGACACACTCAATTCCTTGACGGTGGTCAAATACGTTAGAGCAGCACTCAGTACCACCTCAGGTTTTCCTGATGCTGCACATATTTTAATACAGTCCTTGAGGGATATAAAGCGTTCTAGACTGAGGCAGCTGATGCACCCCCCGGGACTGCTGAAGTGTCTCTTCGTTGTCTTTATTGGCGCCATCCCTTCCCTGTCGGGTGCACGGACGGATCTTGGTGAGCAGCGGTCTTGAATCAAGCTCGGTGGTGACGTGAGACGAAAGGCGTCGTTATCAATTCGTGACCTAAGGCTTATATATCCGATGATATTCCGACCCCTTCATTCTCATCCTTGCCGATCCATTCTATTTCCACTGCGCAAGAAGGGCCTGACAGGGATAAAATGTGTTAGATGTCTCGTTCCCCCGTCATACGATGCAGTTATACTACTCCTTGGAATGTACCCATACGGGATCCGGGCAAACCAAATGTTACCTTTTCCCCTTGCTGACTACTACCTTAGTTCGGATGGTATTGCTATGATGCTAGTTTCACTGGCACGTTGATGACTATCAAGCTGGATGCCTGGAAATGTCAGATAAACGATACGCAATACGCCCTTGATCAAAGACGAGGCAGCTTAATAAGACAAGAGTAACATTGAATGTGTGCTCCTCGTTGGGCAGAGTTGCAAGACGCAACCGGTTATAGAGACGAATACCAGAGTATGAAAGAATGCCGCGAGGTTATTGCCCCGGGACCTGCTGGGTTTTGTGAGTCTGACGCGACATGCCTCTGCACTGCGCCTGGACTAGTCTACGTTCTGAACTACTAGAGTTATACGGGAAACGCAGGTGATCATCTCTGTTAGAAGTTCCAATCCCGTCGAGAGAAAGCCAGTAAGAGGTATCTGATTTCGTGAAACTACTCATTAGGTTGATTATCTAGAACAACTGCCTCATACCCAATTTGACAATGAGAGATGGGCATGTCGCCGCAGCTTTTGCATTTCCGCTTTCTAGTTCTGGGGCGTCAAAGGCTAATTGTGGCTGCGCAATGATGGCGTCTTTCTGAATAGTGATCGTCTCCGCCTGAACCACTGAGACTTGCCTCTTCCATCCCGGAATTTTGGGCCACCAGCGAGTCAGGAGTAGGTGCTGCTTTAGGAGAAATAGCATTTCCATCACCTCCTATCGGCGCGATATCTGCTTGCGACGCTTTCAGCTTCCTTAGCTCTTTTCTTAGGTTGTACAAATCGCGCATCCTACTGAGTGTTCCTTTGCTGTCAGGTCCAAGCGCCTTCTTGCAACCATCAATTTCCAGTTGATATAATTCTTCAGCTTTCCTGAATTGCCGTCTTTCTTTGTAAAGGTCAGCTAAGCTGTTGATTCGAGTAAGCGTGACTTGATGGCTGATATCAATTAGCTTGTCTGGCTGAATAGTCTTCTCATATCCTCGTAATGCCTGAAGTAGCATCCCCTCGGCTTCTTCTAGCTTGCCCTGGAGCAGGTAGAAGCCACCTAAGCCACACGTCCCACTGAGTGTTTCTTTGCTGTCAGGTCCAAGTGCTTTCTTGCAACCATTAATTACTAGCTGATATAATCCTTCAGCTTCCCTGAATTGTCGTCTTTCTTTATAAAGACCAGCTAAGCTGTTGATTCGAGTGAGTGTGACTCGATGGCTGATATCAACTAGCTTGTCTGGCTGAATCGTCTTCTCATATCCTTGTAATGCCTGAAGTAGCATCCCCTTAGCTTCTTCTAGCTTGTCCTGGAGCAGGTAGAAGGCACCTAAGTCACACATCCCACTGAGCGTTTCTTTGCTGTCAGGTCCAAGCGCCTTCTTGCAACCATCAATTGCTAGCTGATACATCTTTTCGGCCTCCACCATCCTACCCTGCTCCATGTAGAAGTCACCTAAGCTGTGCATCCTGCTGAGTGTTGTTTCATCATCAGGTCCAAGCGCCTTCTTGTAACCATCAATTTCCAGTTGATATAATTCTTCAGCTTTCATGGATTGCCGTCTTTCTTTGTAAAGGTCAGCTAAGCTGTTGATGTATATGAGCGTCCCTTGATGGCTGATATCAACTGGCTTGTCCGGCTGAATATTCTTCTCATATCCTTGTAATGCCTGAAGTAGCATCTCCTCAGCTTCTTCTAGCTTGTCCTGGCGCAGGTAGAAGTCACCTAAGCCACACATCCTTCTGAGTGTTCTTGCATCATCTCGTGCCTTCTTGCACCCATCAAGTTCCAGCTGATACATCTTTTCGGCCTCCACCATCCTACCCTGCTCCATGTAGAAGTCACCTAAGCTGTGCATCCTGCTGAGTGTTGTTTCATCATCAGGTCCAAGCGCCTTCTTGTAACCATCAATTTCCAGTTGATATAATCCTTCAGCTTCCCTGAATTGTTGTCTTTCTTTGTAAAGACCAGCTAAGCTGTTGATTCGAGTGAGTGTGACTCGATGGCTGATATCAACTGGCATATCCGGCTGAATCGTCTTCTCATATCCTTGTAATGCCTGAAGTAACATCTCCTGAGCTTCTTCTAGCTTGTCCTGGCGCAGGTAGAAGGCACCTAACTCACACATCAAACTGAGTGTTATTTCATCATCATGTCCAAGCGCCTTCTTGCAACCATCAATTTCCAGCTGATATAATTCTTCAGCTTTCTCCAACAATCGTCTTTTTTTGTAAAGATCAGCTAGACTGCCGATGTAATTGAGTATTTTTTGATGGCTGTAATCAATTGGCTTGTCCTGCTGGATACCCTTTTCATATCCTCGTAATGCCTGCCGCAATATTTCCTCTCCCCTTTCCAGTCTTTCCTGCCTCAAGTAGAAACCACACAGCTCAGTTGCATATCGCATCACTGTATTTATGTCATCATCCTTTACTTCAAGACATGCTCCCTTGTCCAGGAGTATCCGCTCTACTCCTTCATTCCTAGTGGTGACTGCATACCACAGCGCTGTTCGCCCACTATTATCACGCAAATCAATCTTTGCTTCCTCTTCCACTAGCAGTTGTACCACTGCTTCATCCCTCCAGAGTACCGCCCAGTGCAGTGCTGTCCTTCCACTTTCGTCTTTCATGTCCAGATTTTCTCTCATTTCCCCCAGTTGCGCCGCCACATATTCCTTTCCTAGTGCCACTGCAAGGTGCAAAGGTATAACTGAAGGGATATCGCGCTCTAACTCGTCTGGAATTTGGCTAAGAAAATCTTTTGCGTATCGGGCTGAGGTAGCTGCCGCATAGTCCTGCCAGACGTCGTTCTTGTGAGCGTCAGCATAGTCAGAAATACCACGTATAACAAGGCACGGGAAACTGCTATTCATCAGGCCAGCGGCTTCCATCTCGCAGCAGAGCACGCCATGTTGGCTTATTAGCTTGTTCCTAATATCTGCATCCTTAATAACACTGTTGCCGGAGGCAATCGTCCCGTAGAAGACGTGTGGCCCGTCCTTGCGCCTACCTGGTCCTCGTTTCGCCAACTGCTGCCCGGCTGTCTCGAATAACTGGTCAAGGTCTTCGCCCGGGTATGGTTCTGATGGCGGGTCCGCAAAGCGGCGACCATGGCGAGGCATCAAGTTAAGCACAGCCAACAGCCTTTCGGGTGGTGCGTTGAGCGAGCCGGTTCTCACAAAGCCATCAACTGTCCACTTTCCCAGGTCGTACTGCACGACTCCCCCGTACTGCCGGTCGGGCTTGCTGACGACCACATCCCCGAGACGGATATCGTCCTCTTTGGTAGGCAATCCACCTCCGATGCCTACCAGCAGGCCAATCTTGATATTTGTAAACCTATTCACCATTCGTGTCGCGATCACAGCAGCCGAACTATCACCGCGACTCCCAGGAGGCAGGCAAGTAATGACCACATTATGTTGGCGGATTCGGCCCAGAATGTAGAGATTCCGATCGGGTTCAACCCCCAGTAAGGTCGCGTAATGTTTATCCAGCACATCCCGGGCTGCATCAAACTCGGCCCTTAGAGCACAAATCCATCCCACTGTAAAGAATTTATCGGCTGGTATGAGTGTCATGATGATGAGTAATCAAGACTGGAATTGACTTCTGCAGTGCTGCAAGAGGAACATGGCGGTATGGCTCGGAAAGCCCGATAGTGTCGTGAATATATACCAGCAAGGCTGACGTGAGACGGACGCTACAACCTGTGCCAGGATATAAGTGACGAGGGAAGCAGACATCTGAGGCAGCATCTGTCCTGAATGGAGCCACGTCGCCGCCACGCCCCAAGATGAGATACTAGCCGCCCCAGCCCTGGACCTGAGTTACCCAGCCAAAATTGATGTATTGCATGAAGGAAGTACCTGCGGCAGTTCTGTTATGCGGACTGGAAGCCCATACACGAAACTCACGTGTGGCCATGCATCCTTACCCCTCATCCAAACAAGGTGTATTCTGCCATGTTTCATCCTGTGATCGCACTTGAAGAGGTGCATGATCCTAGGTAACTATAGTTGGGGCTTCTGCGACCCCGCAGCGGTAGCCCATACCTACGGCATCGAGACCCTAGTGGTCGAGGTAGTCCTCAGCGCTGAGGAATCAATGATAGGCCCAGAGCCTCCTTCGGCCGCAGCGGATTATGATTGGTTACCCGCCCAGAGACTGTTATAATTGGTGTTTGTGGGTATACCAGCCCCACTCTTTAAGTGTACCAACCCCATAGTCGTGCAAAGGTAGGATAACCTCTGCGCAATACTTCACTATTTCGTGGCCGCGGGAATACCTGCCAGTCTCCAAACACTTTATTTTATAGACGCTGTTCGCTTCCCTTTTGGAATGATTTTCAAGAATAAAGAATTGGTCGGGTGACTCGGTCGTGAAATTCACCAGTGTCACTTCGCCATCCTTTGCATGATAACTTCGTGGTCTTTCAATGTAACCAGGCGGAACGGAATGCCAGGAGGAGGAAAGCTATGACATGACATTCTCAAGCGCAGTCCAATTGTTAGAAGATGGATGACTGATTGCAAAGTAGGTACTCGATATTGAACGGATCGGCCCTGAGGCTAACATCTACGTATTGAGGGACTACCTCAGCGCACCTTCACCAGCACTCTTCCGTAAAGGAAGGTTGTGAGCCCATCTCAAACTTCAGCCAGCGACTTGGCTGATGGAGGAATCTTTATCTTGGTCAAGCGGAAGCCTCTCAGCGACAAGGTGAAATTTGGGCGACCACTATCTATTCGTGAATCAGGCTATCTAGATCAAGACCTTCAATGATGTCTTCCAATCTGCCAAATAGTACCCCGAAGGATGAGTGAAGACAGCTGTGCTGATATCCAGTATAACGGGATGACGGACCGTACCACGCTGGCGATCTGAACGATGACACTCTCTGCACAAGGGATTTGTAGGTCAAATTCGGAAAAGGCACTGCAGGCCTTGGGGAAAGCAGAGCGTTCCACTGCATTTGCATCGTAAGAGCTCCATACATAATTGAGCTACATTCATAGCCACACCCTCGGCCGCCCCTTAGGAGTTTGTCACGCATCTCATGGAGTAGGAGACATAGGCCATCGATCGCTCTTTGCCTATGGTCATTCATCGATCCTGCTTTCTACTATTAGTCAGGCATGATTGACGGCTTATGTGTCCTTACTGATGACATTATCGGGGATCGGAAGCCCCAGATTATCAATTCGATTGTTACTGCACGACATGGCAGTTGAGGTAGCTTCTCTGAATTGTGCAGGAAGCTGGAAAAACCATGAAATCCAGAGCCACAAAAACAAATCCCGAGAATATGATTTAGGGATAGTTTCCTCCAGGGCGTTTATCCATATATTCGCCAGGACGTCTAGAGCCTCCTTGCAGTCATAGTAGTTGGCTAAAACAGCAACTTTCGCGAGCGTCTCAAGGGTGATCTTCCGCGGTACATGGTAGTATTGGCCATGAACAACGCGAAGTAGGATTAAGAGAGCATCGATATCCCAGGTATCCGCAGTAATCTCAACTGAGCCTTTTTGCAGGTAAGTAAGGCTTTCCTTCCAAGCACCCTTGAGTAGTTTCTTGAAGAAAGACGAGGCAAGGATTAAATGCTTCGCAGATACTTGGATGCGGAAGCAACTTTCATCCAGCTGCTCAGCGACTTCAGTTTCTGCAGGCTCGTGGGCAGCAGCTTCTTCAACAACAGATTCTTCAACAGAAGCTGCTTCGGCAACGGTCCATCCGGTAGTTGGCCATTCTGGAGCGGCCTCTTCAGCAACAGGCTCTTCGATTGGCTGTTGGGGAGGTTCAAGAGGAATGGGAACATCATGCCAACGAGTATATCCCCCTTTCTTTTTCTTCTTCTTCTTCTTCTTCTCCTTCTCCTTCTTGCCGAGAGTCTCCATAGACTCTTCCACATCATCTTCTGGCATTTTAATCTCCTCGGCGGGACTTTTGGTGTTATTATCGCTTGGTTCGGGGAGCGTATGAGTTGACTCGCCAGGGATCATATCTTCACTCAGCTCTGCGAAGGGAGCATTTGGATTGCTCAATACTATTATCGCTTCGCCTTCTGGGTCGATAATGTGGGTCGGCTGGCCCATACTGGTTACTCAGTGCGGCCTTCCAACACTAGATGGTGCTATTTTGCTGGAGATGGGCAGGGAGAATAATGAAAGTGGGATCAAATAATCTTCTCTTGTACTGTATACATATAGCGAGTGCCAGCCTTGTTTTCTTGCATGGCCAAGGTGTGGCAGCCTCTGATTGGTGTCTATGTTGTCAGCGCCTGCATACAGTACGTGGTCATGGATGCGTCACTCGTATCTGACCTGGCTCTGATATGATGAATAGCAATTAATACTGTATGCAAGAGATATTTAGAGGTTTAGTGAATCTAACGCCGTTTATGGACTGCCAGGGCATGCTGAGCAAACTGGAAGCGTTTGTAGTTGAGGTGACTCGTAACATTAATACTGCTAATGACGACCCTAATATGGGCCCTTATTATATGAAGATGTTACCGCTTTGACCTATCTGTATTTGAACCACCATCAGCCTCCCAGCTCCCATTAGCCCGTATGTGGTTGCTCTAAAACAAAATTACCTGCCTATTCCCGCCGTCAAGTTATTCGCGTTTGCTATCCGACTTTGCTGGTGATTTTGTGGACTTCGCACATTATGAGCTCGCCGACGTCAGCCTGAATGGTCGGCAGGTAAGAATTTCGCCCCATCCTGAGATATAGGCGTATACTGACATAATATCTAATGACCAAGAATGTTACAGTATGGCCTTGCCTTTTCCCACGATCGAAATCCAGACGCTTTTAAGATATGGTAGGTCTGTCTCTCAAGAAACAGCATATCGCACGTAGCATTAGTAAAAGCTAGGACATCGGCTTGCATTCTCAGCTTCTCTTCGCGCCCATTAGTGCCCCAAGCCCACTAATTAACGAACCTCAGATGACGCCAGTGATAGTAAAACTAAGAGCTGTAGCAGAACAGCTTGACCCTTGCTATTGTCCCTTTAGCCGTAATGAGAAAGCTGTTGTGATCTTGGAGGGAGATTTCAGTCATCAACCCCTGTGCATCAATCAGAGGAATAGAATGCTGCCCTTGCCTTACTGTATTGGCTTCATCATCCGTCAGCCATTCAATACTATAAGCTAGGCTTTTTAATCCAGTAGGAACCTCGACCTGAACTTCTAGACAGCCCGCAACGTAGAACGGGGACACTCTATGGGAACAGAGAGTGCCAAACGAGGGGACACCTTGAGACAAATTGCGCGTGCCACAATCCTTGATGCTCAGAGTTTCAGATCTTGCCCCTTCGGACCCAATAAATGCGGGAAGTGTCAGTCGGGAATTCCTCCCGGAAACAGCAGTATCATGTGTTGTAAGTACAGATGCTTTCAATTCGATTGTCTGCTGCTGGGATGTCATGGATGCTTCAGCCCTTGTCACCGGGAGCAGGCGAATCCCTTCTTCTGATCCATGGAACGGTGGCTGCACTTCAGCCCTATCTAACTGACATTGTGACGCGGTCAACTGTGTGCTCACGGATACTGGCAACGTAAGTAACGTGCTTTCATTAGGGCATGGGTAGGTAGTCTGTTGCTGTCTTGAGAAAAGCGTAGAAAGGCTCTGCCTTATGTGGGCCTCAAGCGCCTCATTAAAATTCTCTTTCGCTTTGTTCAAAGGTGGGAGGAGGGGCAGCCGCCAGCCCGGATATAGTCTTCCGTGAGATCCAGGTGTATAGATCTTGCCGTACGTCAGGATGAAGAGATTACATAGCAAACAGGCCTTTTTGCTGGAGCATATCACTCGTGGCGGCAATCTTTGCGTCTGCAACTCACAATAAGCGATCAGCTGGACCTCGGCGTGGATCTTGCCTTCTTCTAAGATCCTCTGCCACTGTGCCATAAATCGGCCAGCGGCTTCTTGCTCCGTCGTTTTCAGAAGAGAGAATATCCGCCTAAGACTTTCCGGCTTGCCGTAACCCCTATCGATGCGCGATAACGTGGAGGTAAGGTTGCAAGAGAACGCACGGGCTGGAGGGGCAGGAAAGGCTGCCTGAGGAAGGTCAACGAGGACTATCCTCATTTGCCGAGCTATGGCAAATTTTCTGGACGTACGATAGAGCAGCCTAGCTGCTTCCCGGTATCTTGACACCTTGCTGATTATGTTCATTATAGCGGATTTCGCTGATGGATCCAGCATTCGGTTAGGAATTAAGCGGAGCAGAGCGTTGAGGTGGTCGACTTGTCGCAGCAGGTTAATTACCTCCACCAAGTCCATTAACCGAGTTGTAGTTTGGTGTCGAGACCATAAATCAGTCAGACGTACCATATCTCTCGATATGGTTACGAAGAGGTTTGCGACTGATGACAAATCCGTTTCCTTAAGCCTCTTGGAATCAATCCTTCTGACGAGTTCTATCGCTTCCTGCAAAATGGCTTTGAATGGCTTCTTCTTGGATTTTCGTTTGCTAGGCATCAATCGAAGTCTCTGAAGTATTCGGGTGGAACACATTGATACAACAGCAGCGAAGATGTTCTTTTCAATATTTGAGCGTTGCTCCCCACCTTTTTTTGGGTTAGCTAGGTAGTTATGCAGGTCTTCGGGACACGAACTCTCTGATGCTCTTCTGAGTATTGCAAATATGTTCTCGAATCCACGTTTCAGGTCATTAAGGACGACGCTGCCATCGGCTTTCTTGGTTTTGTTGATAGCAAGGATGATATTCAGAGATCTAGAACTCGTGTCTTGTTCGACACAAACAGCGGGTATGTGATTCGGATCATCTTCGGTTTGTGCGAGAAACGCAAACGTAGCAACCAGACCTTTCTCTCTCTCAAAAGATAGCGGATAGCTACTTGGGCAGGTCTGCACGTACACGGGCAGCGGATTTTTTGATGGAGGAGTAGGAACCGCTTGGACAGTATTGGAATTAGGTACAGAATGAAGCAAGGAAAGAAGGGCGATATTCTCCGCCCAGATAAGGGCAGGCACACTAGAAGGCTCGGGCATTGAGACTTATAGCTTATAGGATTCCGGCGAGCAGGAGATGCCCCTTGATTATGCTGTACTGATGGTAGCTTCCAACTTACCAGAGCATCAACATCGGGCCGCATTCATTAAAAAATGGAATAGCCTTATCTTCTCGGGCAGTCAGTTGTTTACATACAGTTTTCCTTCTACCATTCCACCACTGTCGATAGTGCGACAGAAGGGATGGGTGTACTGGAGCTTCTCACATTGAATGCAAGTTCGCCAATCACTCCTAAGCGCCGAGCGCCGACTCATGCAGCTGAAGTCACTCATCGCCCAAATACTTTGGACTTATTCTGCGCCGATAATTTTCACAAAAATTGCTCGTTTTCGTCGACGTTTCAGGAGACACGCTGTACTCAGAACGCCCTTCCTGGTTGGGACATTGTGCGCATATTCGGCTGTCAGTGATATACTGATACGGTTCCTTGGCTTGAGGTGGGCAATCTATTGTGATACGCAAGGCAAGGGAGGTGCGAATCTGAACTGTAATGCCACGTCAACATTTTTCAGCCTAGACAGGGGTCTGTGAATGCTGTAGGATAATTCGGGACCATTCCCACTTCCCACGCATACATGGTCAACATCCAACTCGATGTCCTGCTCGATGGCACCTTGTGGACAACTCCCTGAGCCAGAAGATCTGGTCCTAATTAAGTAACGCAAAGTCAGCAATTAACTATAACATTTCTGTCGTCCATTTTTGAAAAATTTATATGGACAGATAGGCGCCCAGCTAGTTTGAGGACGCCTTTTTATGTTCCATTGGTTGGACTTCAAGAATGCTTTGATTTTGTCTAAGACGAGCGAACTACCTAGTGATAGCCATTGCACTGGCCATGGCTAAATCGAAGTGATCCCGGAAAGACCGGCGTGGTTAAAAGTATTAAGCAAAGTCAAACAAAGTCCATTGTAAGCTATATAGACAATGTTGAATTATCACAGCAAGAGAAGCCAACAAGAGCCAAGCACCGGGCTAATATTGGATTCTCTTCAGATAACAGGAGCCAGGAAAACTGAAATGTGAGAGTGATGTTGAACCACCATAGATAACGAGAAGTAAACTAGACCGAGAGACGAGAATGATGTTGAATCACCATAGATAACAAAAAAGTAAACCAGACCGAGACAGGAGGCTCGAAAAAATGCTCTTTAAGAGGAAAAAATCTTCCCCTTGATCACAACAGAAGGAGATAAGGAGACTAGCTAGCAGAATCCTACTCAGGATGTAATAGAATAGTCGTTAAGCTAAACTTTATTTGAGCAGAGAAAAGACCATAAATGTCGAACATTAGATACAAAACAAGGTACGTAGTACCTACTTGTTCACCATGGAAACCCGCCGTCGCCTCCGTAGTGTGGCGCAAATTTGCTAGTTCTAGCCAGCTCCTTCTGTCTCATGTCTTCGGTGATTTGCGCCCACCAGTCTCGACGCCGAAACATATCAACGTCCAAGTACGACCCCCCCGTCTTTTTATGCGTAAATTCATGTTCATAGCCACGCTTGGTCGGTTCCCCAACAATTGATACCACCCATCCCGGCCTCAGTGTCCAGTCTGGATAGAAAATCCTCTGGTCTATGTCTGACTGTAGGGTTCCGGGGCGCAGATCCATTTGAAAGTTCTGGGAGCACTTTATTCTGGCCCCTACAGCAGGGATTTTTTTGGGAGGATCTTTCTGAGTAACTCGCTTCTCACGGCTTTTTGATTTAGCTCCATGGTGCCAGGCTATGCTCATTAGTGCAACTCCTGTATAAACATAGAAGGGCTACTCACGCATTAAGACTTTTAAGAATCTCCCCATGATGACCTTTGCGGTGAGAATCCAACTATGTTAGGTCACTTGAACCTGATCCAGCCAGAATGGACCTTTTCTCTTGAATCTGGATTAATGGTCTTTATATATTGTTGAAACCCCACTAAGAACTGCCGCGCCGGTTTTGAAATAGCAGAGGGAGCAGTGGTTCGCAAAACCTCTTGGTCTCTAGCACGCAGAGAGAGCAGCTTGAAAACCATGCATAGTAACCAGTGTATTCAATGTGTCACTAGACTATCTACTATGGCTACTCTGCGGATGAGGGAGCTTCCCGCGCCATTTCCGTCGTGGCTTCGCTCCTCGATCGACTCCCAGTACTAACCTAGCTTTTGGTAGGATTTGTACATGACAACAGAGGTCTACATGATTATGGCATGAATGTCAAGGGTTTAATCTTAGATCGCGTGATGATTTGTTTCTGCGGCTAGTATCTCCAAATTGTCTTTGTCTGAACAGTTACTCGAGCAAAGTTCTGATCTAATGTCCGCAGCGGCCGATAAACAGAGCATACTTAAAAGTGTCACTATGTATGCTTCACATGCTATTCTAGCATAAGGTAAATAGGATTTGAGTCATAGATGGAGCCTTTATCTGCACCAAATATCAATCTCTTGGGTTAATGAGGGTTGAGACATGCTGCATATTGTTTGATCCACTCTTTGTGATACGTCCGAGCATTTATTCCTTCTATTGACAGTGTGGATCTGATATCCTTGATGATCTGAAAATGATACTTCTAAAACAGCAGTTCAGAACATTGATGCCACTAGGACATTGACCTCAGCACGGTGTACCACTAACATTGCCCGACACTCGTAGGATGAATGATCGCCCTCACGTTAGCAAACAAGATCATCACATGAATCCGTACTTGTCTAGTCCATATCCGATTAAACCCGAGGATAGCATTAGCGGGTCAAGGTAGTAACGACATCCCCGTTCGGATGGACCACAATAGTTGCAGTTATTGTGCTCCGAGGGGTGATGTTGATGCAACTATGATTAATTGCATCAAAGAACTTATCTGTCTGAGTCCCAGGGTTCAAAGCAAAGTGAGTCGTCGTGCAGCAAGGGTATGTGTCTTGATTTTGGAGACCAATAAGCCACAATGGCTCTGTGGTATTTACCTGGAAAATCACATGTTTATAGGCATCGTCTCCGTATCTCTCAAGACGGTCACACGGCAATTCGAGGCTAGTGTTGTAGAGGAGAAACGATCCATTTAAAGAATAGAACCAGACGGTGTCGCCGATGGAGACGTCAAGTGTTTGAGGGACAAATCTTGTCGGATTACCAGGCTCCACGCGGACCATCTGAGTGAAGCTCCTGCTGGACGTAGCGACTGTGTGTGATGACAGTGTCCCTGTAGTTACATGAGCGGAAGCTGATGCGTATGATGAAATATACATCGCAGAATTTGTAGATGCTCTGGTTGGTGTTCCTGTGACGCTGCTTGTAGGATGAAAAGTAGTCTTAGTGATTTCCGAAGTGGGCAGTGATTTTTGTTGCCAGGAAGCTCGCGGCGATGTTGTGCTTGATAATGGACTAAGCTCAGCGGTCCGGGTCCCTACTAGGGCGCTCGCTGATGGTGTCATTGATAGCGAGCCCGTTGAAGAGGCTGAAATGAACGTTGAGCTGGGCAGGAAGCAGGCAGACGGCATGATAGTTGGCAGGGTTGAGACGAACGCCCAACTTGTAGACAGATTTGACCCTCTTAACGCTGGATCTAGCCCATAGTTTATCCACATTCGATGGCATGTGAAAGGTGGCGTGTTGTGGCAGCTGTCGCTCCCATTTACCGCAAAGTAACTTTGAATGAAGGAGGTGCATGATAGACTGTTCACTCCGCCTTCATTGGGGTACCATAAGCTAGGCTCCTGAGTAATCGAGATATCCAGCTGCTCTTGGTTTTGAAGAGGCCTTAAAAGCTGAAAACTGCGAGCCAAACACATATTCGATATGTTTTTAGCAAGAGTGCTGCCATTAAATATGGTTGAAGCTGCAATACCCTGGCAATCTGGTTCGGTCCAAGCGATGATCCCATTAACTGCATAGGGATCTGGGGTATAATCTTCATCGAATGAGACGGTTTGAGTCACCAGCGCGTATAATATGAGAATAATCAGTGAGTGAGTATTCATTTTCAGAGCTTAGTCAGAGGAAGGCACACAAAGTTGAAGAGTCGAGTAAGGGGAGACGTCTTCTTATATAGAGCGTCTTCTTTTTCACAGCTGCATTGGGATTGAATAGACAATCCATGAGTAGGATAGTCCGTCTAAGGCACTTTTCACATTATCTGCAGTACTTGTGCAATTTAATACTCTCGTACGCTAGAAAAGGTACTACGCATTGATATAATGGTTTGTAGAAGCACTTGTGATGAATAGGCTTTATACTAAATTTCGGTGCCTTATTTAGGGAAGTAAAACGCCAGGTCTCTTAAACTAACCTTGAATATCCAGTCCGCATGCCTGCAATGTCTCCAGAGGATGCAACCCAATGGTATTATGTGGTCAGCCAGGATACCAGCAGTCTTGTATGCGCACGATGAGCGAGAATCTTGGCCAGCCAGGTACGGGCATACGCCACTTGTGCTACCATCTCCATTATGTGTGTCATGGACACTGGATCCCTCATTATTGGTTCTTCATCTTCCCAGCATATCCGCGCCAAAAAGAGGTGCACACCAGTTTTGGCGCGGCAGTTTGCTTAGTTCGCCAATTTCTGAGAATATATGTAATATTCTCTGTCAAGTCCTGCAGTTGTTCAGGGGAGCCGGCATCAGAAAAGAGTAAAACTAAGTCGTAGGGACGGAAGGTCTTCGATGGGACCATGACTGAGCCCCGCTCGGCAATACGCGCCAAATTTGGCGTGGCGAGTGTAGCGGAAATTGGAATCTACGATCCTGACCCCAGACTCTGCCAGTAGGAAGGACTGTTGGATAGAAGGAAACAGAACGAATCTTATTCCGCAGTGGTTCCTGGCAATCTTCTCTGCTGAGGAACTGGACCTCCGCATCGCTGACTCCTCCAGGGTGGCTACACTACTCGGCAACGGGACTAGCATGGGCCCATCCGTCGTTTCCTCTTTCGCTTTTCTTGGGCAAGCCGAGGCCACGATACGTATGGTCGTCATTGCCCCTTTGGCACTACACATTCCGCGACACTATCCTCAGTATTACAAGCGCCATACTCCCTCAAATAGAGCCAAAGGCCGTCTATAGACTTAGTAAACACATCGTCACCGACAACGACAGTAGGAATCGGAAAAGGAAAACCGAGGATGACGAAGAGGCAGTATGCATTCTAGATGACTTGCGGTCTGGAGAGCGTGTGTTTACCTCCAAGAGGTTTCCAAAGTCAGTCAGTCACTGCCGGGCTTGAAACTGCATGGCAAGTGAGACCAACTCGCGAGCCGATTATCCGTTCCTACTACCGTTTTGCTTTGAAGGGCGGAACTAATCTATATGGCGGAGGTATTGATATTTGCTCCAATGTGAGATGCTGCAATACTGACCTACTCTCGCTCTTGTAGCGTCCCACTAATTGCTCCTGCGGGCTCAAGTACTCCCATGCTCTGGCGGACCCTACGGCTTCTACGGCATTGCAGAGCCGAAGAGGAGGCAGGTCGGAGGAACCAATCGCTTTAGCCATGCCGATTTCTCCGTCTTCCTTGGCCGAGCTATACTTGTTGAGGACTTTCTCCCACCGTCTTGGCGCTTTATCCTTGCCTTGCGAGGCCTTGAGCGAGCGGCAGATCCAGATGTGCAGCCACTATGGTGATGGATGTTCTGCGCGCTGCCCGGACCGCATCGCGATGGGATAGGATCATGATGCCGACGTTGTCGGTGGCCCGCACTGCGTCCGCGCAGGACTCGAAGAAGTCGTATGCTTCCGTCCTTTGATTTCCAGTCACCGCGCGAAGCTCAGTCATCTGGTGTTGTATTAGAACGACTTCATGCATGGTGAAGTCGCGCTTTTGCCTGTGACGAACTGCTTCATTTAGCGGGATTTGGTAGTTGTAACTGATAAGTCGTTCGATAAGCTGCATTTGCTTTTGTGCCTCAACAATAGCATAGGCAGACTTGGCTATCCATTCCGCGTCTCAGTGTATGAGATTAGCTTCTTCAGCGAAAGCAGAAACCAGTCAAGCAAAAAGAATTAGGTCCCTTTGCTTCTGCCCTATCCTTGCCTGATTATGCCCTGAGCGCATCTCGGCAAAGTATCTCTACTTATCATGCCAATGATAAGCCGTATTACTCCGTAGTAGACGTGCGTCCACTGGGTAGCTAGGCCAAAGCATAAAGATCCAACTCCAACGACGAGAACCCATCAGAGGCAAGGATGTGTGCCAGAGGAGGCAGAAGAACGCAACCGCTTTTGGAGAGTTCATCCGACATGGTCAAAATCTCCTTGCGCGACCAATCAGAGGTTCTCTAGGTGTTATTGAGACTTAGATGTTGATGTGATGATCATCCATACAGATTCCCTCTTAGAGGCTAGCTCACGTACTTTTACTTTGGGTTTCTTTCTTTGATGACCACGGCACAATTCCCGAAGGGGACTAATGGCCGCCACCAAAATCTCTAGGGTCCAAGTATTGGTTACTGTCGATTATCCTGTCTATGGGCTCGTTTTGCCTTCAAGACAAAGGACGGGCCCTATGTGATGTATATAGCCTTCTCTTGCCTCTCCTCACCGGGAGAAATCTTACAAGAATGAAAGCTGGATTGTGTGGTTATCAAAACCCCCACGCGAAATTCCATTGTTTATTGAATCCACCAAGGACGCTCCTATAGCCGTTGCTACTGTTCAATCTGTCTTCACGAAATTTGTCAACGGCAGAGCATACAACGTCAGACACACCATAATTACAGTTAAGCCTCATAGAGTGGAGCAAGGTTGAGATCTTTTTGGCATACCACATCTGGCTTGATGCTGTGCCCTGGCCAACCGACTGAGATGTGCGGGCTTGCTACCCCACACCATAATACACGGCATTCAGGGCACTGGCTTGAAAAAACAACGCAGGGGCCCATTTTGAAGATCAATCGCACCTTATCGGATGTGCTTCTTGATGATCTCTGTGAAAAGGATCAAACGTCGGTCGCGTCAGATTCATGCCAAGATATACTTGGAAACGTATCCTCTGGGAATCAGCTCCTCAAGGTCCTTCCCGAGCCCAGTGACACTGTCTTCAAGCACTCATACATATACAACAAGAAGGGTGCAAAATTCCTGGCCAAGGACGCCTTGAGTAGCGTTCCTCTAACGCGGACAATGATTCTAGAAAACGGCCGCATATATCAGGGTCAGAAAATCGAAAGCTATATGCTACCCTGCGATGAAATGGAGCAGGACCGTCTTGATTTCTTCCATGCGGTATTCATGGTAGCTCTGCGCTCTACCCGATTACTCCACGTCCCTCATACCTCCAACGGTCGGTTCCTTGATCTGGGATGTGGGACGGGAATCTGGGCGATTGAACTAGCAAAAGCATATCCAGATGCCTATGTGTTGGGGTTAGATATATCGGTCATCCAGCCAGGATCCATTCCACTAAACTGTGTTTTCAAGACCCCATTTGATTATGAGCTCCCTTGGTTGATCGGTGAAGACCAGTGGGACACTATCCATATGCGAATGGGGTGCGGTAGCGTCGTGGACTGGCCGAACCTTTATAAAAGGATTTTTAACCATCTTCGCTGTGGCGCTTGGTTTGAGCAGTTGGAAATAGATTTTGAGCCTCGGTGCAACAGTCGATCGCTGAAAGGAACTTGGCTCCATTTTTGGTACCAAAGCTTGAAGACCGCAACAAAGCAATCAAGGAGAGAGATTGCACATTCTCCCGAGCAAACATTGCACTGGCTAAGGAAGGCTGGGTTTAGTCATATCAGTCATGAGAAAGTTATCCTGCCGCTAAATCCGCGGAAACAGCCCATCCACGATAGGGCAGTTGCCCGCTGGTACAATACAGCCTTTGCCGAGAGTATTGAGCCACTTTGTTTGGCTCCCTTTGGCCGGGTTCATGGATGGACAAATGAGAAAATCCAGACGACTGTGGCCGCTACAATGGGTGAGGCCCTTGACGCCGATATGGACGCCTTCCACACACTGCATTTATATAAAGCACAGAAACCTGATCGGCGGCTGGGTTAGTCTGGTCTGTTTTTACCTTTCTTCTTGTTTTTTTAAATCCTTTTCCCTTTGCCAAGCTGTGACTCTCAAAACCCGATACTTGTCCTTTTCCTCTTGTATCTCTCGTTAGACATCTGCCCGCGGAGGGCTGGTCTACTGTGTTAGAATCGGCTCGTTGCTTTGAAAAACATGAGTCAGTCGTATGGTATCGTTGAAGACGAAGAACTTCTTATTCTGATTCACTCAGACTCCTAGGTATTCCTGGCCCGCTGTTCGACCGAGTTGCAAGCCTCGCCTGTCTATATGGTCGCCATGAAGGGCAACTGATTGCAAGCTTAGATGGTTTAGACGGTATCTGTAGATAGCCTTGCCCGCAAGAACTTCCAAGCCCATAGCAAGTCAACGATCAGAATTTCCACGAAGGAAAACACTAAGCTACCCCCAAAAACCAAGCTATGGTAAGTCCACGCGTTCGCTGAATCCAGATTGGTTATCTGACAGGCAATAGCCCAAGGAAGGACATAAAGAATGTTCGAAACGAGAGACTGGCCTAAGTACCAGGATGTGCGAGTTGCTAGCAATATTGTCGCCAGTTGGGTCGACACAGCGTAGAGTATATAACACCTCGACGTCGTTCAGCCTGATGCGATTCAAAGTGAGAGTTGCCAGACATACCAGTCTATCGTTTGCCACATACGTGCCGCAATCTTGGAAACAGCTTCCGATTTGGAGAGAAAAAAAGCGAACGGCTCACAGCCGAATATCGACAAGAACATGTATAGAGGGATCTCGACAGCAAGAGCTACTGCCGCAGAGAGAATTGCTGGCCGTATCACCACTTTAAAGAATGAGCCACATCCTATTGACTACATGTAGGCAGAGGGGATGAGACACTTGCCGTAGAGGTTCGTCGAGGACCAACGCTGGTCACTCAGATGCTTTAATTCCCCCCAACTATGACCAATGAAAGTCAACGAAGTAGCTTCCAAAGCTTGAACTGGAACCATGACTAAACCCCATCGGATAGTCGTGAATACTCCCCACGCCGTGGCGTAGTCCTCTGACAGGGCGACAATTCCAGCCACTAACCATAGATATAGTGCATTCCGGATTGCCGACTCAAGGAAAGTGATAAAGCCAGGTCGAAAAAGCACCAGGAATTTTCGCAATGAAGGCATATTTCGAGAATGCCAGGAATACCCGTTTCCCTTAACTTGTGTGGCGGTGAAGAAGTACAACAGCCCAGAGACCGCTGCAAGTATATCGCAGCTGAGGCGTATACCGGCCTGCATGTTTATATTCGCTGTCCAGCTGCCAACATGGAATTTCGAAATAATCAGGAGATCCAGAAGAATGTTCATAAGAACCTTGACAGAGCTGATCACAAGGGGAACATCAGGCTCATCCAGGGCCCTTGTGGCGTTAGAAACGGCAACTTCAATGGCAGAGCTCAAAGCTGAGAAGGCACTAATGCGAATGTAAGTTATGCTAGCCATCTGAACATTGCGCGGGACGAAAGTAGCTGAGAAGGCTTTCGCCGCACTTGCAATGATGATGCTCATGATGATCCCGAGAGTAGTCTGAAAGAGTATGAGGGTATGCGCTAACCCCAGACGAGATTCGAGAGATTGAGTCCCTTTATCCGCGATGGTTACCCATACTGCACGAGGAAGACCTTCATTCAGAACTTCGGTAATGGTGCCGATATAAGCGTAGACGTCAGTTGTGACGACTAGGGAGGAGTCCATATTCGCAACCCATAACTTGACAAGAGTGCTATATAATGCTGGAAGGATGAATGCGCCTGTATTGAACAGCAACGTCCCCACGTAGCTGTATACTTCAACGTATGCTCCAACCGTGTTCTAAAATCCCTAAGGGAACGCCTACCTGGAACGGTACCACCATCTCTCACTGACCGCCCATTTCAGCTCAAGAAAATTGGGGCGTCCGCCAACGTGCTCCTCCCATGTGATATCGGACACTTGCCCTTCAGTAGCGCTGATATCTGGATTTGGCGCCATGATTAAGATGTTGAGTACTTGATTCTCGATTTTGAGGACGATGGGGGAAATATGCGGGGTAGGTAGAGCAAATTTTGACCGAGGTTTCATTGAGCCTCTGCCATCTTGCCAAGCAAGATCAAAGCGTTGCATTTCCTGCTTAGCGGACAGGGGCCATTGTCTGGAGGCCGCAGCTTAGGATCTACAAAGCCGTGAAGCCAAAATCAGACGAGATTTTGAATGTTGTAAAAGGTTAGCCAGAGACCATTCAAACACAGTGCGTATGGGATGTATTCCGGTTCCCTTATCTGGCAAATCCCTGGAACTTACGGAAGAAATTGCGACGGACTACTGAAGCGAATTACTGGGATAGATACTTCCGAAACAATTGAAACAAGTTCACAGGTGCAAACGAGACATATAAGACGTCGAATTGCTCTGCACAGATGGTCTTAATTTCCACCACTAGGGGAACTCTTTCCCTTATTCTGCGAATGGTCAAGCTGATACCCGGCCCCGTACTTCTCATGAAATCCATGGTTCACCGTCAGACTCGGTTCCTTCTCTTCCGGAAGAACCAACTTGTGATTTCGAGAGAGTTGCTGAAGTGTTTCGTCAGACATCTGCCCGAACCATTGGGCCGACCGGGCTCCGGTAGTGATATGCTTCGCGGAGATAAGGTCTCCAATTGTGGACACAACCAGCTGGTGGGAGTCATCAGCTGATTTTATATTCTCGAAAATGTTTACTCGAGGATTTCCAGCAAGATCAGACGCGTCTGTGCAAATGTTCAGACACTGGGAGATACTGTCTCTTTCTTCCTTCATGCTTTCAAGTCTGAGAGTTTCTTCCTCAGTGAGGTGTGGCCCCTTTTCCGAGAGATCATATAGGCGGCGATCAAGCTCTTTCATCCGAGACTCAAAGACTTTTCTGCTGGTCGATAGCTTGACTTGGAAGTCCGTGAGCATGGCCTTGGTGATTATCCTTGCTTGTGCAGAGCTCTTCTGCTCAAGCCTAGAAGCAGAGTGTGCGTCTGAACCGGATGAGAGGTTTTTTTCAAAAGCTTCTATAGCCTCTGAAACTCCAGCACAGATATTCAAACACTGCTCCGTACTGGCCTTTTCCTCTCTGATCTCTTCAAGCTCATTGGGCGCGCTTCGGGGAGATCCTTTCCACTGAAGGGACTGTACCCTGCTATCAAGATCGAGCAAGTGATCTTGAAGGTCTGATGTCGTCTCAGCTATCATTTGCTTGTACTCTTCGAGAACACTTGATGTAACAGCAGTTTGGCGACTGGTCACTATCAGCCCTAGTAACAATGCTTGCACTTGATAGATGTACTTACAATGTCGCACCGCCGAGAGCGATACTGATGGTTGCTTTGTAGCCAGATAGAGTTGCTTTGAGATTAGAAATGTCGCCACCCATATACTGCAGCCTAGCCCATTCAATGATTCTTGTTCGTTGGACATCTGAACGAGGAGCGCACTTTTCAATGACATCCTTGAATTCCTCGCATGTTTTCCCACATCGCAACAGCGGGAGTTTTAAGGTAGAAAGGTCCTTTTCGTGATCAACAGCTACTTTCTGCAGCTCTTCGATGACCTGATTTAGAGCATCAAGTTCATGGCGAAGTTCACGAACAGTCCTTTTAGTGGATTTGAAGCTTTCAAGGACTTGGTAAAGAGATTTGCTAGCTTGAAAAGCAAATCCAGCCAGAGCAACCAAACTAGAAGCCAATCCAAGAGCCTCCGCCATAATAAAAACTGTTGATGGAACTTGCCCAGTAATAGTCTAGCAGTCTTAACTAGCAAGAAAACCAGCCAGGCCTTCAAAGGAAGGAGTGAACGGTCGATTCGATTCTTATAATCGAGCTCCGAACTTCACCTAAAACAGACGGTTGCTGCTGGGCGCGTGGATAGGTGGTTAATTGGCCGAGATATGTGTGATGTCAACCTCCGCGGCACCCACCCAAGACCAATCAAGCTGACAGTCTAAGCGCGCGCAACTCTTCTGCCAGTAAAATGCAACATCAGTGATTTGTGCATTGGTAGTTGGGTGCCTGGGCACATATCTATCCATACGGACGGTAAGACTAGCGTCCGATTATCTGAGCCGACCTTGTTGCCCAAGGTTTGCTTCCAACTCTCTGTCTTTGTGATCAAACTCGTGTTGCTATTTGCTAGTGGTAAATCACGTGATCTATCACGTGCAAATAACTCAACTTTTCAGCCCCACATTTCAAACCACTCCTTTGCGCCCTGGCTCCCTTCAAAAGAACAGCAACCATTGTTTGCGGCGAAGATTCCAGAAAATAATCATGTCAAACTACTGAATCTACTATGCCAGTGATCCACGAGCAGATGGACAGAAACAAGTGGCATGCCGGATGGGATGCCAACCCTTCATCCAACCAGCACCGGGGTAATGTCTTTCGAAGATATCCGAGCAGATGAGCGCGTGTTCCAGTTTATTGGCTCCGTGAATGCCAACATAACAACAGCCAAATCAGTTTCGGCTAAATCATTAGCGACGCAGTGCCTCGGGGATTTGTCCGATCACAGTCTCCAGCAAATCTCCAGCGATCGCCGCTCCACAGTCATCGAAGACGCAGCTGGACAGTCAAGCACAGCTAATATTGCGGAGACCCATGGGCAAGAGCGGAAAGTTGGAACAAACTAACTACGATGTGAGAGATTGAGGCCGCAAAGAGGGCAGCACAGCTGGAAGACGGTTGAAGCCTTTACATAGGTACGCTGCGTGTCAGCAGCGCCGACAGGCACTTTATGATACTTTAGGCCCGCATCTCGAATGGCTCCCACCGATGAGAGTAATAGAGCCTGAATATCGGACTCTTGCGTCCGAAGGAGAGTTTCTTAAGTCACCAGTAGCTTCTAAATGCAAAAAGCCTAACTATAAAGGCCACATGCGCACGATGCCAACGTGGAAACTGACTGACTAATTTGGCGCGGCACAAAGAATCCCACCGCCTCCTCTCCTGGACGTATCCTGTAGATAGCTGGGCAAGGTTTCAAACTCCTTGCGAAGCGCGTCCTGGTCGTCACATCTCCGAGCAGTGTCAAAGTCGATGAGCACAGCCTTTGAATCATGAATGAGAAAGTTGAATCGATTTATGTCACCATGCAGAATACCCAGCTGGTGTAGTCGGCTCAACGTCTGTTGGCAGGCAGCAATATCACTTAGACAGGCGTGCCGAGCACCAGTGACGCGTTCCATTAAGAATCCAATCACTCGATCTCCTTCAGTTAAGTGGCCTAAAAAACGTGGTCCAATTTCACGGCCATCAATCCATTCGTAGGCAACGGTCTCGTTTTCCAGGTATTGGATCTCCCACTCGAAACGAGCAAACTTGGCGACGACAACTGTGTCAAAGCGTGGGCATGTGACTTCGTAAATCCCTGTTCTCAGCTTCTCTCCTACCGCAATATCCAGGTAATCGACGTAGATTCCGTGCCACCGATGTCTAACGGAAGGGAATTGAGTCCGACTGGTACGAGCAAAGAACGGTTGACCGCTGTTTGTGTCTCTGGCCACCAGCCCGTCATTCCAATCTCCAGGCGGAAAATCCGGGAGAATGGAGAGCAGAGACGGACCGAAACACATATCCTCCGCGCTGTACAGACCGGGTTCGACGGTGAGGTATTTGATGGCTCGACCATCTACACGAAGGCGGAAGAAACTCTGGTCATTTTCATCAACCTCTGCCTGGAGGACTTCCACCTTCGCTTTATTGCCCATTATCACAGTTAAAAGACGAGCACTAGTAGGGTAGTACTAAGATGGAGAAAAGGACCTGCAGTTGTGTGCCGCTTGCAAGTTCGTTGAATCGGTCCTGGCTGGGAACTAAGCATGCGCTCTGCGTCTGAATCTTATTATATTCCAAAAGCTTCGGGCCGCCAAGACAGCCGCCTTGAATTTGGAGAATCTTTTTGGGAAACCTTGTTGCTTTGATTGTTTCGAGACAAAGGGCCTGGCGCTAAGATGAAAAGGGGTATTGGTGGGCCGTGTTCGAGACGGCTGATCACTATTGATTTAAACAGCGGCGGCGAGCAGCGGAGTAGTAATGTCTCTCATCTTGAGGAGTGTACGATTTCGGTTGGATTTGTATCCCCCGAATCTAGCTCGGTGCATCCAAGCTCTCACAAGCTGTTGTGGCTCAATAACCTATCCAATGACTAAATGTTGCCATGAACTGCTCATTCTGTTTTGTGGTTTATTGGTGTATTGCAAATCAACAAGGGGCTCGTTAGTTGTAGGCGTTTCTTGAAGCAATGCAAGTTTCAACTTCCCATCGATGACCAGCAGTCAAGAACCGCGATAGAGCCAATGAAAGTTCTTTTATTTTAAAGACATGGCAAAGACGGCGCGTATGCAGGAAGACCAAGCTGGTACTATTCGGATAATTCATCGCAAGCCCATGGCAGTTTTAGATCTGTACCTCCATGAATGATTGGCCAATCTTGGCCCAACTTCTCCTTTCCCGCGTATCGCTCTATACCTTAAGACATGTGCGCTTGGGTCGGACGGTGGCTGAAATCGGGAGCAGGCGGCAAAGTCCGCTGCCCTTTTCAAGCGGATATAAATATAGCTAGCCACTCCACGAAATCAGCGCTGTGGATTTGCAGAATAGAACAGCCCAGGTCTACGACAACACTTCTTTGCATGATACATATCGTGCACGCGTATCAGGAAGGTAATATAGCACGGATCATTCTCTTATACCGTTACTCAAGCCTGGCTGACATAGGTAAGTCGTGAGAGCCGAAAAATCAAAGTCTCGGTCCACCCAGACAATCAAGCGAGCCTGAACCCTGTCACCACAATCCAGATATTGGAAAGGTAAAAGGCCCGGACCATGCCACGCAACACCAGGTTGATAGTGACTCAGTCGAGATGTGCATCCAATACTATCGCCTGTACACGTGTGGATGCAAGAAGAATGAGGAATTCAAACAATGTAACGAACGTCTCGGCACGAACGTCAAATGCTCCCCTGTGAGATTGGAGCCATTAGACCCTTCCGTCCATATGTGTGCCAAACACATGGTGAAGCCTGGTAAGGACGAAATGCACAGATAGACGGAGGTTAGCGAAGAGCGGAGGTCTCATGTTGTGCCATACGTTACGCACCTAGCCATGTTATGCAAGGCAGGAGGAGAAGGAGACTGGTCTTTATCCTGTCAGTCGTTGTCGCATGCTTACAACTTTCGTTTCGCCTGGTTGGGCTGCGGTTAGGCATGGGTCACATCGCGCTTTGTAAAACATGCTTCCCGTCTATAATCTTCCCACACTCCTTAATATGGTCGTTAAAGCTCTTGTCCGTGAACTTTCTCCGCCAATGAAGCGGTCGATTATAGTGGTATGGTCTGCAAGCGATGCAATGAGACCCCCAATCAGAAGATCCTGTGTGTAAATCCAAGAACGGGGCGCGGACAATTGCCACAAAACGTTTCGGATTGGACGTACGCCCATCAAACTCGTCTTCGGACCTTGGTCGCCGTGGAGTTGACTTTCCAGTTCCCGGTGCTCGTTGCGACTTCCGAGACTGGTATCGTTCCAGCCTCTGAGATGTCATCTGTAAGACATACTGCTCCATTGTGCTCACGGTGCCATGCACAGCCACTCCAACCTGTCGCGCAGTGTCATGATCGAGCAATGTGAGCCGGGTGCGGATTTTGATCTCCCGGGGTGAATAGGAACCTGGGATAGTCTTCATAGCCGGTAGTCTCGTCAAATGTTCACCGTGAAGTCCGAATTTTCGAATCGCATCTATTCGTCGTAGGGGAAGGTAGTCGGGTTTCTCGGTGAAGCAGAGAAAACAAACGCGCCGGCAAGTGATCAGATACAAATATCCGCCAAAGTCGCCACAGCTGTCACACTCGGCTGTACAAAGTTTCTCGTAAAGATCTTGGCATAAAATCCACCGGCCAGTGCCAATGCTGATGATACCCCGTAGTGAAGCTGGTGCATGCTTGATGATCGCCTTGTACTGAGGAATTGAGTCCACTACCTGCAAAGCTCGTTGATTGACACGTCGAAAGTCGGTCAAAGAACGTATATCAAGCTGGATAAGAACCATGTGTATTATTTCCAGAGGGAGCTGTTCCAACGCTCCAAGCGCGTATTTCGGTATAGGGCGATGTCGTCCATTGTCTAGGCAGCAAAGATTTCGAATCTCATCCAAAGTGTGGTCTTTCAGACCAGGGTATTCACATCTCGAGTCGCCCGCACAGAGTGTAATTGTCATACTTACTGAACTTGTTTGCCAGATGTTAATTCAACCGCCTGTTTAGCGCAGTGGATTAGTGAATCTCGCCTCATTCCAGACAACGATGTGATGAAGTGATTGATACTATTGGCATCAGTGGATGTGGCGGGAAAGCAATCGGCCGCCGCCCCAGCTTATGCCTTTACTGAGTAAGCAAACAGGTAATACAAACACGCCAAGGCAAGCTAAACAATATCCACAGTCTAGACCACCATTGAATCGCCCGAGTAAATAAACATAATCAATATTTGACCCACCCAGATATGTTTCGCATTCAATAGTCCAATATCGCTTCTTTTAGTGATGCCACTACTTCCAATACTACGCGTAGTAAAGAAGTATATGGAACTCTATTGGACACGCATGGATGGACTAGCGCGCGATTAACAGGATCCATCGACAGCTGTGAACATAAAAGTCATCTGCCTCCCAGCCTAATGAATTTCTAGTACAAATTCCAATACATTTTGATCACCCTAGTCTCATCTCACGCGCTTCGGTTGACCACACCTACTTCCGTCTTGGAACATATTCCTACACCACGCTCAGTTGTTGACACTTCGAAAATGGGGAGACAGAACCGTCAACTCTCCACGAAGTCCGCACCACAAAAGGTGTGCCTCAACCCTAAAGACCTACGCTTGTTTGACTGCAAAGGCCAGCTGATTACCGTTTCTTAATTGTCCGTAGAGTCATGCAGAAATCTCTGAGGCACAGGCTCTGGAACTAATGATCCTGGCGAATAATGTGTTCGCGATGCTTCAACGTCTCGCGCAAGCGAAACCTCATCACCGTTCCGACTTGAAGAAGATGATTACATACGACCCTGCAGTGCTTGATGAAATCTTAGATGGCCCACGATTGGAAATTATCCCGCTCGACCGTTTCCCTGTTCGCTTCGAGTCCGGCCAACTAGTGCTCCAGCCAGCTGATGAGGAACGACTTAGGGAGACACTCCACTCCTCACTCCACTCCTTATCAAAAGACCAGCTGCAGAAGCTCGCCCAGTCTATCCGCTGGATGGTGTCGGCAATATCCGATATCTCTTAAAGCAATGGAATGTACTTGTCCGGCGGCCGTGATACATGTTCAGCTGGTGAGGAGCCGCAATTTCTAGGTGGATTCATCGGACGCATAGGGATCCAGGTTTGAGTGTTGAGGAATACATCGGTGTGTCCATAGTTGCCGGTGATACTACGTCGTACATCTGCTCTTTTGGAAAGATTCATTGTGTTCTCCATGTCCTAGAGGCCGATAAGCTAATGCAGAGTCTGGGGGAAGGGACTGCTAATATCATACAATGGTCAAGGCTTGCCAGACGATTGGAATTTGCTGTACGTATTGTTCAGTTAAAGAATACTGTACGGAGGAGTAGAGACCGCCATTGGTCACTATCCGTAGGCTGTGGCGGCTGGCGGTGCGGAGTCCTGCGACCAACGATGAATTCGGCTCCAAAGATGTTCCCGGTAGCTTATCCTACGGGAGGCAACGAGTACGGGTCTCCACGAGCGTACGGTCGGCATTTTACTCGAATCCAGCATATCATCCGCATGCTGATTGGAAAAGCAACGTTGAAGAGCTTCACTAATGAAGTAGCTGAACGCTGCCAAACTTCGATAACCGGCGAAGATCATGACTATGCAAGAAAGTCAGAATAGAGCGATGAAGAATCTGATTACTCAAGGGAGATATTCACAGCCAATATGCTTCAACAAACGAGTATAATATATGTTGCCTCAACGATGGCAGTGGATCAACCTTTTTTCCTCTCCGGCTTGACGACACTCGTTTTAGGCTCAGTGCTCTTTTTGTTATCTCGCTTGATTACCCAAATTGAATTGCTAAATAATATAAAAAATGGAGAGCAGTGAAAGTCTAATTTAAATGACATAAGATCAAATGAAGCAACACAAGTCTTTCTTTTTTGTTTTCTTATTTCCCAGCCCTTTCCCTGAAAAGTTTCCTGCCGCATAAACTGTTGAGTAATAGACTAGCAAGGCATGGGAACAGCAAATAAAAAATAGTCAGGATCCTATGACTTGTTGCCATGGGCCCTTCGAGAGCGATGAGACCGCTTACTCGACCTATCAGAGCTTTCCTTGGTTGTCAATTGCTCCAAGCGATCTTGAAGCATGCGGATCTGACGATCTTTTTGAGCTAATCTCTCCGATTTCTTACCCACTCCCCGTTTGTTGGCGCTGGCAACTTTGGGTCGACGTGACCTTCTGGGTCTATAATCCAGACTGGATTCGGAGGTTTCCGAATCAGCATCACTCTCGGAGCTATCGCTCTCTTGCCGACGTCGACGAGAGGACCGATTTTGACGCCCTCTGTGCCGAGACTTTTTCCTCGGCTGGGTTGTATCGGTCTCATAGTCCGAGTCGCTTTCCTCGCTTTCCTCGGCCCCGTCATAAAATTCTTCTCCCCAGTAAGTCTTCTCCATTTCTCTCGCTTTCAGGTAGATCATTCGGTCCCCGTTAAGGCTCGTCCCATTGGCAATTCGTCGGATAAACCCTCTGCGCTCAAGACTTGTCTGGCCATCTGTCCATTTCACGATAACTCGAGTATGAGGATACATTGCGCTTTTTCGAGGCTGAATCAACGCCAGTGCGTTCACTCCAGCTTCATCATCGTCTTCGATTTTCCAGCCGACCCCAACGATGTCATCAACCTGTTTTCTGGTCCATTCCCATGCCTCTCTTATTCTGCCGCTATCATCCGTTATGATTATCTTCTTGTTGCCACGAGTCTGTCCCAAAACAAGCTCAGTGTTGTGCTCACTGTATGGCATGGAGGAACCTGCCCGCACACGGTATATGGCCCTCCGTTTGGAGCCGTATCGCACAAAGATTTGAGTCCCTGTTCCCACCGGCCACCAGTAGAGGGCTTTCCCTCCAGACAACGAGCTGTACTCTTTCCGCATCCTGTTTTCCAATGCATCAATACCGTCCATTTCCGCTTCGCTTTCGCTTTCGCTGTCACTCTCGCTCTCATACGGGACGGCGGAGTCGTCGTCCATTTCCAGGTCGGCAGACGGCTCAATCACACTCGGTGGCCTCTCTCCAAACTGTTTATGTGTCGCTGCAGGTGAAAAGACCCAGTCAATAGGTAGATTGTTCGCGCGATTGAACTGATGAAGAGTGTTTAGTGTCGCATCATATGCTCTCCATCCTTCCTCGCGATTGTCTCGCACATGGGCCATGCTGATCTTTCCCGCCCATCCGGCGTGCGTATGTCTATACATATTGGCCATTATAACCCCATCATTAAGATGAGCACCGTTCTCATGGTTGGCAGATCGGATCTTCTTATTAAGCCCAGACAGAAGCGATTCAACTTTGGTGATGTCGGGAGGATCTGACTGTAGAGCATCTTTGACTTCTGCTGCTACGTCCCCAACGAACGCTTCAATGAGCGCAATCACCCACTCGCTTCTCCTAGGCCTTTTATGACGCTGCGTCTTCACTTCATGTTCGTCTTCAGAGCTATCGCCACTCTGTTCAGGATTCACGTCAGTGGCATCTTTGGCATTGTCGGCGCCACTGCTAGGACCAGCCTTGGTGGTATCAACGTCATTTTCGCCAACATCAGTGACAGAATCGGTGTTGTTTTGGCCTTCCGGGTTGTCGTCGTCCCCTTTGGGACGTCTCCCGGCCGGTTGTTTGCCTTTGGCTTGGGGTGCCTTAGACTTCTTGCTTTTTTTATTTCCCATTTTCCAGAATAATTTAGGTATGAAGAGCTGTGGCTGAACAACTCCTAGCGGCAGCGATACGGTTTTATAGAGCGGACAATCTGCGACATTGGGTGAAGTCCAGTGACGTGGAAATCGGCGCGCAGCCACGCCGATAAAGTGATCATCGAATGGAATTGACTGTGCTATAGCCGTACTATTCACGAACCGTACACGGGGCCTCCCCCCTGTCATGCATGTCTCTATTGTTCGGTAAGTCTACTTAGAGCGGTAAAAATCCAAAGGTTTCGAGCTTGGGACTAACCAAGTCGAAATGGCTACTTTCGTCGAGCAGCAAATTCTCATCCGAACTGAAACGAAAATATTGACATGTCGGACTTGTAGGCCAATGAAACTTAAAATCTTTGGGAATCAGACCGTACAAGCCCCATCAACGACATTACCTTTGCGACGCCATGATAATGGCTTCACGTGCCGCGGAGGGTGCATGGAGTTTGAGACGCTGCAAAACATCGCCCCTATTGAAAAAGTTCATTCAGCTCTCGTGCAGGCAGGGCAAGGATGCCTTCGGACCTACCCACCCCACCCACCCCACCCTTCCTCCAGCAGTACAGACGTCGACGCCCGGACCTTGTACCTGAAAATCAACCTTCTCTTGTTTCTTGACAAGATTCTGTCAGTTTGATATCGATAGATGACAAAAAAAAAAAAATTATTTATGTATATATATAATTCATAACGGAAAATATTCTATATAACCCTGTGAAGTTTATTACAGTCTAGGAAAGTTTTTGTCACGTATAAGTAGTTGGAATATCGATCTGGACACCTTGTAAATATGAAATGGTCTGCTGTAAAGCATGAGAACACTGAATAGTGCTTTTTTCGTAGATGTCCACCTTTAGCATCCACTTCTGAATATCCTGTTCGTAGAAATTGATGGAAGCCCGGGCTTCTTGAATGAGATTTTTCTGAGTGGAAATCATCTCTTCGTGTTGCACCCTTGTCGCCTCAAGTGCTACTATACGCTGCTCCGCCTCGGCAAGCCTCAGCGCCAGATCAGTCTTCTCAGTCTCCAGACGCACGAGCTGCTCTGCAATATCCAGGTGAGGAGTGTCCTAGCTCTGTCAATGTCCTGCCGAAGAATACCAATGCAGATTTATGAAGGGCATGAAATACCTTTGCAATGTCTTTCGGGTCAACTGCACAAAAGCCCTTGCCTGCTTCTCGGTGTAGTTGCATATAGGCACCTACAGAGTGCTTGCTCAGGTGCTTGTCAAATAGGGGCACCAAACTTTTGTCGTTGAATTTCCATGCATACTGCGCTTGCTCCTCTCCGAACTTCAGCCGAACTTCGGATGGTTTCACAACGACTCCGAGTGCCTCCCCTAAATTATTATATCAGAATCATTCCGCAGGACCCGCTGAGAGTTGACCTTTGTTGTACATATGTGTTGCGAGAGACGTTTTCGGCATAGTGATCGCCAGTGGGCTCTCCTCTGGTTACCCGCACTAGGAGGCTGATCGTCCATAATTTATCATTGGTGCATTTCGTTGTCTCCAATGCAGGATCTCCTGTGCATTTATGTTATGTTTTTACTGGGGGATCCAAAATCAGCGTGCACTGACTCCCAAGCGCTCTCGAAATGGAGTGTTTTAGGACGGCAGATCCGCGAGGTTACCCCTCATTACAACCTCTTAGTAAGGCTAAAATGGCCACTAAAATATAGGTCCAACTGTACTCAAGTGTCCTGTCTCGGGGCAACGTTGCAACCTGCGGGCATGGCCCTCATCCGACAGCAGGACGAAGATAGGAGTAATTGATTACCCTTAAGCTGAATGTATGTACAGTCTCTTGTACTATAACCCCGGTGGTCCTTTGTACTAAGCGTTATCTTTACACGGTAGGGGGACAGTCAGCGTCTTTCGTAGACTTGCCCGATACATGAAGTAGTAACACCATTCTTTGGCCTCTTTCTTTATCCTCTCTCGACGAATGTCAGACGGGTAAACCCGGTGTAGTGCATCCTCAGCCTGCTCGTCGTGGCCCTAAAAAAAAATCAGCGCTCCTCTCACCATGGTAGGTCAAAGGATCACCTGCCGGAACTAGGGAAGGTGGTGGCCAAGATTGATCTTCAACGGAGTTGAAAATGGTAGTACCGCGAGGGTGCTCAATAAGAAGGAAGACCTTAGCATGACAAAGATCTGCCAACTCGAACGCTTTATGGATTGCAGTCTTCTTTCTCTTCGAGATCTTGTCACGATCGGATTTGCCAGGGTCGGAACCACCCATGTTAGGCAAGAATATACAAGAGCTCAGGCGCAGAAAGGTATTAAGGATAGGAAGAAAAAGGGAGCTGGCTGGAAAGAAGACAAATCTCTTGGGGAAATGTTCAACACCTTAAATTTAATACAGAGGAATAATATAAGGCAACAACCCCCACTATCTTGTCATTGCCTGGGGATTGGCAAGCTAGGGTAATTTGACCCCACACCAAACCACGCCAAAAGCACTCTGTACATTGTTAATCGTGTTGATCACGCGATCCGGGATTTCTTCCCGCCCTGAGTCTGTTCTGAAACATCCGAAGATCGCTTTCTACGCTTTCCCTGAGATGGGGTACCATGAGCAGCGCACTCACTGCAGGCCGCAATCCCAGGGCGACCGTGGTGATGCTGACCAAATGGAGAGTCGATCTTTTGCGCGGAAATGAACGACCGTACACTGTCTGGAAATCCGTTAATCCTCCACTTTTTTTGGGAGTTTGATCGCAAATAAATGTTCACAGTTTCGCCTAGGTGGGTGATAAAAAATGACACGGATTTGCGATAACGACCGCAACCTCTACAGACATCTTCCAATGCTTGAAAGGATCCGAGTGATTCGGAGTCGGTTATAAAGTCCAGACGCTCTGGATGAAGGCGTTCTATCGCTGTGATTATCTGTCGCGCGACCCCTTTACACCGGACAGTCCCCCGGCAAGAAAGTGGTAAGTCCCCTGTCTCGGGGATAGCGTCCACAACAAAATATAGGCGAGAGATCAGGAACGCAATGGCTGCGTCGCGCGCAAGAGCGCCGCTTCCAGCCTGAAGTATGACGAGATTGCGGTAATCATCCATGGCCTCAACGCTGTCAATAGCATTTGGGATTTCACGTAAATGGACATTGAACCGAAAATAATTAGGCTTGTCAGCTTCGTCCAATTGACTGAACATCTCCATCCATTTTGGATCCGTATCCATTGATGCCATCCAGGCGTCGAAACCGCGGCGGACGAAACTATCCCTGAAAACATGGCGGAAATGCGGAGTCTCTGCAGACGGTTGCAGTACTGCGCCGGTCCCAATAGATAACAGCCTTGCTGGATGTTTTCTCGACGGCCAAATCTGGCGTACGAGCCTGCGAGCGATGCCAGCAGCAAAATTGTCTCGAAGCCCGCCGTCCTGGAAGGAACCGATGTCCCTAATGTCCGCTGTGGGGAAAAAGCTGTTGCTGAAGTCAGTAGGTATCCTCTAATCAACAGCCAATGCCTAGCAAGGGCATCCTCACAAAGGGGCTGCTGCCGTGGCTCTTGCTCTGGTTACTCGGTCGTCAGTTACAACACGGAGCGAAACATAAGGATCCTGCAGACTCACGCTTCCCATACGAGAGGCTCGTGGTGTGGATTGAGCGGCCGTACAATCTTGAACTCTAAGAGGAGATTAGCAGGTCCTCCCTGCAGACGCTTGATTGCACAAACCGCAGCTATCAGTAGATCCTTGGGCGGAGTTGAAGTTACCAAAGACACATGGGTGTGTATCCTTAGCGATGCTGGTCGCCACAACACCGAATCTCGTACCGGAGATTGCGGTCGATTGCCGATCGACTGCACCGAAAATCTTATGATCATCGCCGAATACATCCTTCAATGCCAGATCAAAAGTGCCACTGTCGTAGCATCCGTCATAGAGGAGCCATAACACCCATCTTGGGAGAACGGCCAGGGGAAGCTCCGCTTTGAATACCGTCCGGAACAAACGGGAGATTGCCGATTCCCGTCTTTCATGGAAAATACGTCGCGCTACCCTGTCGAACATCTCTGAGCATTTGCGAGGGTTCCATTTCATCTTGAATAGGCCAAGAGTACTCAATCCTCCTAGGAACGGTTAGCAAGTGCCTGGACCCACTGAGCGGCGCTAATAGACGGGATCAGGAAAATCCGCGGCGCGCAGGATGTAAGAGAGATGAAATTGGTAATTTCACTTACCCGAGCTCGTCCCCACTGCAAGCTCCACCAGGTCCTGAAGAGGGCAGGAAGGACCGAGATGCTCCTGCATCAAGACCAAAAATTCCAGTGGGATGACGCCACGTACACCGCCGCCGTCGATGGCAAGGATCGTGGGATTCATTGTTGGCGGAAGGACGTCAATCACCAGTGGCATCCTGTAGAGGCAGTAAATACAGCTTTTTATGGTAAACCGGTAGTCCACGGATAAGCTGGGCTCCCCAAAGATTTGGGCACAATGATCGCAGATTGTGTGACCGCAAGCCAACGCGTGCTGTGCTGTGCGACAGAGGCAGTAAAGACAAACACGGGTAGATCTTATTCGGCATAACCAGCCGCTCCGGGACTTCAACTCGTCCACGCGCAGAGCGACGGCTAGCATATCAGTCCATTCGAGCCTGTCAACTAGTTGGATCATGTGACACTCTATCAGCCCTGCCATCTCATGCAGCGGCAATCTGTTGTTTCTTGTCATGCTTTGATTGAGCCCTCGAAGAACTTTAGATCGGTACAGGGTACGGAAAACTGATCTGGGGTCTGACACTGATATTCTCGGTTAGGCGGCGAGACTTCCAGGACCGGACATTTCTTACATAGCATCCCTGGAACATAGTGGTCCATAACCAAGGCAGAGGCGATCGTTGGCGCAACTTCCTCAAATTGAAATCCTGCTAACTCAGTTGCTTGGCAGTAATGGGCTATGCATGTGCTCGTGTTGGGAGGGATGGGATAACTGGCCCTGGTAGCCTTGAGGAAATCAAAAGGTTGGTGAAGCTCGTTAGCAGTATGCCTTACGGCTATCTGGAAAAACCCTTTCCAGTGAGACGAGGCGAAGAGGGCTCTGTGGTCATGGCGAACCGCTTGCATATCCTTTAGCTGTCCAAAGAGTAGACTTCTCAACCTCTCACACCGGGCCTTTTCAGACAGATGCTTTTCGCCGCAGTGCATTAGATTGATGGAAGAGAAGGTATCTGTGAAAAGCCCGGTGTGGGCTTCCTGCAACTGACTATAGAATCGGTCCCTTTGCAGTGCGCTCTCCAGAGTATCGTTGGCATCATCAGAAAGCACGACTATGACTCGTGGTCTTATTGGCAAGGGCAAGGTGGATGCCGAGCGCATGTCCATACATCCCGCTAGGAAATCCACCACATCAGACAGCTCAGGAAAGTCATCGGCGAATATACAAACTGTATCCGCGAATAAAAATATGAGGCGTGCCCAAATGGCCCACAACACCATCCTAGGAGAGTTTGCCTCCCACATGATGGAATGATCCGTACCAGATATGTCGCTTACAGTAGGCCGAGGGCTCAGTTGTGGGTCCCCATCTGCGATAATCACAGGTGACGCTGATTGGAGAGAGCCGACATCATATCGGAGGCCGATGCTTGATCGTGATCGATACCTTCTAATGTTGTTTTGGGGGAAAATATGCTTCAAAGCATTATCTTTAGCGTCCCCTCCTAGAAATGCGCAAAGAGCTGGAAACTTGTTTTCTTGCTCTATAACCGAATCGAGGATGTGCGCAAGACGGCCGTTGTCACGTATTGTAAACCTCATGTCCTTGCCGAGGCCTATATCTAGCCAGCTTACGTCTTCACGAGGGCGCATGTTGGCTATTTGTCGATCCCTGAAATTTCTGAGCGTGGACTGTCGGCCTATATATACTTCTTGGGCCAAAGATTCTGCAAGAGAGCACTGTGCCTATCGACTATCCATCCCATGCAAATTCGGAGTGGCAACCAGGCCACCTTTTCATGTTGTCACACAAGCAGAACTGCTGCAGTACATGAACCCACGAAATGACAGCTACGAATATACCGGAAGGAGAAGCTCAACTGGGGACGTATTTGCAGCACTAATGGCCTCTTCTTGGTCCACGGGTTTCATCTGGTACCACGTAGCGTACATACTCACCCAGTTGACACCCAAGGCCTAGACAAGGGTGGTGAGGCGGATAATAAACCTCCGTAGGATGACAAATAGAGAATACTTTGAACTTTTTCTCGGTTGTTGTTACTATTCTAGGCTACAATTGATTATAAAAGTCCGAATGAGGTTGGCGATATGCTAGAGTGCCAGACCTGGCCGTATGTTATCGGTTCGTACCTTTTTCTCATTTGACGGTAAGGTCATGAATGACAAATTTTGGAGCTTCACAGTTAAATGAAAGGACTACAATGGTTCCAGCCTCTTCCAAAGGAGCATGCTTTCTGAGTAGCTGATGGGCTAGCGGTATGTACTTGTCTTTGTTTGGATCAAGCCAAATATATGTCGATCAGGAAATTGATCGGCATGTCAAACTTTATAGATTGACCTTGGCAATGTTTTCTCAGACCAGGTGTTGTAAATATACTCAAGCCCAGAGGCTCGCTGCTCACTACATAAAGCATCCAAGCCCATCAAGCCAGTGACATACCCGCCATTGCGTTCGTTGTTATTCCTAGTCATGTCTTCATCAACCTTCTACGGTCAGGATACTTTCCCATCTACTTTTGTTAGTAGCTGGGCCTATCAAGACCCTCATTCACAATACGAATCTGACCTCTCTACTCTGATTGACCCTGCACTCGGAGACACGGACCTTTCCGCCCTTGCAGCAGGTATTCTTCCACCCACGGCTTCTGTTGAAACAACACACATGGTAGAAGGAGGCTACACCATTCAGAAAGACGTTGACGGTCTCTCTGAGAAAATCGTCAACTTGGAAAAGGTGTAAGCAAAACCGTTGACTACCCACGCTCGCTTTCTATCCGAGAACTAAAAAGAATGCTACTAGCCTACTAAACAACGACATTTGTCTCGCGGATGTTGCTACGTAAGTCCTGAAATATACTATTGCAAGTAAAAAGCTAAAAATAACCAGGGAGGTTGCCGACCAGGGCCGCTGCTTATCCCAGGCAAGCCTGAAGATCGACAGCATGGCGGAAAAGCTCAGTGGACTGGCAAAAACCGTCGATCAGCTTATTTCCACGGTGAACGGCCTGGCGACGACTACAGGGGAGCTTGTTGAGAGCGAACAACATGCTATGGAAAAGTTCAGAAGACTGGTGGGGGATCTCGGGGGTCCTCCCACGAGTACTCCTCACACGGCGAGAAGGAATGGAGCTGAGAACATAACGCCCTAACAATACTATTATCAACGCTGCCAGGACACAGAGGATCGATAGCATCAAGCACATAATGTACATACTCCTGTCTCTAACCGGAAGTAATATGCCATGAGTCATGTTTAGCCCCAGGTTGAATACTGGTTGATGTGGATCACCACTTCGGTGATCTCCGGTTCTAGACCACAACTCCTCGCATTTTTAAATAATGCCAACGGTTTCATCTCTATTCCTGGCTCGAACTACCAGTAGTAAAGGTCCTCGCTGTTTAGTCTGCACTCATTTCTTCTACCGTTAAGGAAGCTATTCGGCCCACGTAACTTAAGGACATGCGGACATAGTTCCTTAGTGTGGAATAGAGTTTACCGGGCCGATCCCGAGAACCAGGTAACCTTATCAATAGTGAGGCAACGGTTTCAGCGCCATGATTTCAAATTATCGTAGCCATGACCCACAGTTTTCCTAGAATCAGTCAACTGTGAGCTCTGAATCGCTGTATATTATCTGCACTATATAGTGGCTGTATACTGTGAGAATATTGCTATAAAATATAGGAACTAAGAACGATGAAGACGGAAACAGAAAAGGGAAAACCTGCCCGCGTGACTCTCGATGTGCCTGACGATCCATGGAAGACGAGATCTTCTCCACACTGTTCGCCAGATGAACACGCGTAAATTCTTTTTTTTTTTTTTTTTGATTGGTGGAAGTCCGTATTGTCTCAGACGATCAAAACTGTTTCCCGTCAGTCGAGCCATATCGTACATTATCTTAAAATGTCATAGCGTGACACTAATTCTATAACTATGTGTCACGTTGATCATGGCTGCTATATTGCGCTATTGACTACTCCGCCGCTAGCCAACCCCAATCGCGCCGTATTCGCAGTGGCATACCCGTTGTTTCTTGGCCATTCCTGGCTGCCACTTCATATTTGGAGTGACTGTAGGCAACACTAGCCACTGCGTCCATTTGGAAGATGCGAGTCAAAGCTTGAAGAGTGCTTTTAAACGGCCCAACAATTTTTACCACGGATGTATCAATGCTCTATGGCAAGAAAGCCATCCGAGCAAGACACAATGGCATTTCCAAATCAATCATACACCAGCAGAGTTATCCAGTCTGGAACCTCAGTTAGTAGCCCTGTGGTCCCTATATTGGCCATTTACTCACTTCTTTTCAGAATAGTTTATGCTCGAATTGTCAGACTATGTATCATCAGGAGCAGGCATCAAGGGTTTACCAGGAGCAACTGGAGACCAAAATCCGCCAAACCGAAGCGTCGCAAAAGAATCTAACCGATTATCTGGCACAGTTGGAGGAAGCTCTATCACAAAGCAGATATGATAAGTGTAACCTCGAAGCGAGTTTAGCGCGTGTTGGGTGGGAGAAAGAATCTCTACTCCAAAGCTTCCATTTGGAGAGAGCGAGAGCAAAGGAAATGGAATTACGTCTTGCAGTTCCGCTATGGACCGAGTCCCAGGACGCAGGTTTAAGTGGAGGCCAAGACCATTTGGGGAACTCTCATATGGGAACCCAGGGAAACACACATTCCACGTTGGACCAGGGACGGCTATGCGAATCCATCTCAACCTTGCGAGCTACAGTCGAGTCATTGGACACTATTATGCAGCAGTTCGCGGAAGCGCTGCCAAATATGCGGGATCGAGTCCGCAACACTCAAATGACGGCAGATGATTGCTCCAGATGTGTTTCAGAGAGAGGCAAGGACATCTGTGCATGAGGACCCTACTGGTGAGCTATAGTAGGAACAATGCACGGCGAGATAGTGCTGTTATTTTTCCCTGTCTTTTCTGTTCTCAATAAACCTAGATTACTTAGCATGTTAAGGGGAGGTCTGCACCTAGTGTCTACATTGTAGTCACTGTATCCCAGAGCAGCTGCGTCGATAGGTAAAAAACTACTTAAAGGGCCGTTGTTCCTTCGAGTAGAAGCAGAAATCCTTCATTCTGACGGCTTCTAATCGGGTCGCTTCTGTCTATTCCTCTAGATTTGATGAAGTGTTCTTTGACAACGACCATGGAACAACCCTTTCGTCCGTCCCATTCTCATCGACGATTGTATTCTATTTCGGAAGAAATCACGCCTGCCGATGACCAAATCTTGCGGCACGGCGGAACATCCTCCAGCCTTGAAAGGCTCCCATCTCGACTTCAACAGTCCAAACGCTCGTCAGTCGATTTCCGGCAGCAGATTGAAAACCTCGTTTACGAGAATAGCTATTTGAGGGGAGAACTTCAATGGCAAAAAGAGTCAAATCAAGCCTTGTTACAATTGCGGGAGCGGATGTTCGAGATCTTTCATAGCATGGAAGATGCCCTGGTGCAGGTCACCACAGGATTAGAGGAAGCTAAGAGACGTTACTTGAGCCTCTGGGGAGTTAACCCAGAAGACGTGAACGCTGGAGATAAGGGAGGGATGATTTAAGTGAATCATCCACCAGCCTATGCACGGAGATATCGACTGGCATTTGTAACTACTCTTCCTCTATGCAATATACAACGCTCTGTCTCTCTAAGCAAAAACCCCATTGAATTAGTCCTATGTAGAATAGTTTGGACTTATGAATGAGAAATTTTGCCAAACCTCTTCCCCTGCAGCTCTCGACTCGTGTTGTTTCCCATTCGGTCCGCAAGAAGCAGGGCCGGGGAGGATTGCTTCCCCCCGTCGATCTATGCTGAACAGCAAGTGAGTGACCTTGTTCGGCCGTTGTCCGACGCACGAAAAACGGAGTGGTCCGCGCCGTTTTTCCACCTACATGATCTGTGGGCCTCCTAGCACAGATCGCGCATTGACCGACCATGGCCGGATTTTATTATGCCCGTGCAGCCGACCGGCCCACCTTTAGAATTCCAAGTTAAATTGACGTATCAAAGAACGTCTTGCCCTCCTTCAGGGGTAGTCAGTGGCGAAACGGGACTGAACTTTCTTGCCGATGTCCGGTAAATCCCCCATGCGGAGGATGTGATTATCAGAGGCTCACAGCTTTACTAGATGTCGACGGCACGCAACCGATTGTGGTGAGCTGATCTCAACCCATAAGCCAGAAAAAGGGCCGAGGATCTTCTGTCTCTGCTCTCCTGTACTGTTTGGGTAAACCACCTTGTATTGTTCGTTGTCATCTATCTTTTCAAATGAGTCCTCCGAGATCTACGTCTCCTGGTAGTGAACGGGGTCGGAGGAATCGGGTTCTAAACATCTCCGTTCTTAGTGGAGTGGTATGGATCAAAGATATATTTTTATTTCTCTTGGCAAACATAGCGTGATAATGTCTTCTGGGGTGCTTAATTAGGAAAGAGTCTCCTTTCCTCCTAGGCTCCAACAAACGCCAATAAATGCATAAGTTTTGTTTGCCTTTTTTGGTTTAGTGGGAAGCAATGTTAGAAGGCTCTATGGCTATTCCTCTTTAAGGTATGGTTGGAAATCTAGGTATAGCGATGCCGAAGCTAGGCGCTCCCAGTGCCTGTGATTATCGCTCATCCTCAAGCGGCGTGCAGCCTCGTTCGTCATGGATCATCAAGACTCAACGCCATGACTGTCATTGCTCAAGGATTCTCTTGGCTAACAGCCCCTACGGAAACTGCAATTGAGACATCCATCGGATGCTCGCATCCGCCGAGCAAGTCTAATTTCTTCGTGATGGCCAACGATCCTCCAGTTAAACGGCATTCGATTCGGCATCCGAGCCTGGCGATCTGGGATTATTTTGGCTTACCGTAAAGGTTTACGTCTACACGGATTTGAAGCTCATCTAAACGCTCTGAAAGCCGTCCATGCATTATCGAGCGCCTAACAAGATGCCCTTGACAGAAGCGAGATATTCGCACGCCATACCGGAGCTAAACTGAAAGCTGACGCGCTGGAGGAAACTATAAGACGAGCATTTACAAGTGAGAGTCCTCAGTTCGAAGATCCTACAACGCTGAAGGTGGCGGTTTCAATCTTAGCTGGGTGCACGTCGTTCGGAACGCTAATCTTGAAGAGATTCAGAGAAAGCCCGACGGCACCTACCAGTGTGTCATCCAAGGGTTGATGATCAAGCTGTCGGAGTCCGATTGTGCGGCCTTATAAACTGATCTCTTCCGAAAACTGGCCATCCCATTGGCGCATCAGGACGATGTTCAGGTTGAATTCACAGTTGCTTCTATCGTAGCTGATTTGACCAGATGGGATCAGATTGCACTACAGAGTAAGGGCGAACCCGAATTATTACAGTTACAGGTCGGAATCATCAATCCCTTGCAATTCGACATGAATCAAGGCAACAGACGCAGGGTCAAGAAGATGTAACCATCAGTGAGGTCGATCAGGATGGACATACAGCAGACATCTCACAGGTACCGCAGAGGCATCCTAGCGATGTACAGCTCGTATCATCAAAGTTACAATGCATTGTATCTTCTCTCGAGGCCAGTCTCATTCCTTGGTCGTGGGAAGAAGAGTCCCGTTTGTTGTCTTGGTTGAGCGCTCACCAAGATTTAGGCTGGCCTAAAATGGTAAAGGAGTATCTTTGCCAATTTCTCGTTTTCCGCTCAGTAAGAGCCATAAATAGAAAAGTGCGTCAATTGGAAAACTGAGAATTGCGCACTACAAGGAGGGCCCATAAACGCCAAATCCAGCAGAGCGATGCACTGACGTTGCCATGTCCTACACTCAACAGCTCTAACACTGGGGCAAGTCCACAGTTGCAGATGACAACTCCACGATCCATACAGTCCTTCGTTAGAGCATCTCGGTATACGGCAGCTAACGATGTGCGAACCGAAAGAGATCACGATGTTCGACAAGGGCCATATCATGCTGCGTGTACGCAAACGCAACCGATGAGCTTGGTATTCCTCCCAGTTCAGCCCGTCACTATTCCAAGAGTACGAAAAGGGCACTTGGCTATCAGAGACCTTTGTTTGACTGAGGCGTCAAATACCCATCCCGCAAAGTGCAATGACTCGCAAGGCCAACCCAGGCTGAACCCGCCGGAATTATCTGCGTTGCCAATCGAGTGACTGAATTAGCATGGGGATTCTCTAACATCGGAGAAATGAGATTTGCACCCGTGGGAGGAGGTATATCTATTTCAGGCGACTCGGGGAGAGACTCTCGATGGGATGGTACAAAAGGATTCCCCTTCAGGAATAGACAGCGAGACGGGAAGCGGTATAAACTCAGCTATAGGCGGATGAGAAACTCGTGGCGGGCTCTCCGAAGATCTTTTCATAGATTTCGGTGAGGATCCGTGCATCGGCTCGAAGACTAGGAGAGATATATCGGCTCTGCAACAGGAATTTAATTGTTCGCTTGAGAAGTTTCTCGAGCACATTTCGGTCCACTAGCTCCGAGAGACAGGACATGTA
>JAABUG020161157.1:0-10041 GCA_011319215.2 Scortechinia acanthostroma | reverse complement strand
GCGACAGTACAACCCGGATCCGAGGCTCTTCTTGAACGATGTTGTCGTTATGTGCGGTGATATTCCAGAAGGCGACAAGGATGCGATCATTGGCGGCGTTTTGGCCAAAGGGGGTCTCTACAGTCCCAGGGTGTCTGGTATGGTCACTCACTTGGTCGATCTGACTGTGGATTCCGATAAGGCGCGAATGATCACGTCTAGAAAGTTGAGCATCAAGATTGTACTTCCTCACTGGTATGACCGTTATCCTGCCATGCTCGATTGATCCTGGTTAACCGCATGGAAGGTTCGATGACTGCCTCAAACTAGGAAGGAGAATCGACGAGCGCCCATATACTCTTCCAGATCCTGAAATCCTCCGCGCGGGTACAGACGCGCCGATTCGATCATCGGAAAGTCGCGATATTATTGGCGCCTCGACGCTTGAGCCGGCCAACCTACCAGCGTCTATCGTCGCTGCTTATCCACGGCCAAACCTCGATGTTTTCCAAGGGAAGAAGATAATGCTTTCAGCAGATCTTGGGATCGGCATACATTTAACGAACACGATTGTCGAGGTCATCAGGGACGCTGGCGGCCGGGTGACATCGGACGTCTCGGAAGCAGATATCTACATCTGCCGGTACAGATCTGGCTTCGGTTATCGCTTGGCGTCAAGATTGAATAAGGACGTTGGAAACCTATCGTGGCTCTACCATATGATCACCTACAATGCATGGACCTCGCCGCTACGACGGATGTTACACTACCCCATCTCGCGCGTAGGAATACCCGGGTTCGAAGGGCTCAAAATCAGTCTGTCGAATTATGTCGGCGAAGCGAGAATCTACCTGGAGAATTTGATCGCAGCAGCAGGCGCAGAGTGTACCAAAACACTAAAGCAGGAAAACACGCACCTAGTGACCGCCCATGGCAACAGTGAGAAATGCGCTGCTGCGAAAGAATGGGGGTTGCACGTTGTGAATCATCTCTGGTTGGAGGAAAGCTATGCGAAATGGAAAATGCAGCCGGTGTCTGATCCTCGCTATACTCACTTTCCTAAGCGGACGAATCTAGGCGAGGTTGTCGGTCAGACACGCCTGGACAGATCTGTGCTAGAGAGCCACTTCTTTTCGTCCTCGGAGAGCACAACTCAAGATAGCCCTCGGCGAGCAATGCAGACCAAAGACCAGAACGCCGATGCGGGAAAGACATCGAGCGCTATGCAGCCACCTACAACCAAGACCGCCGATGCTGAGAATGCGACATCGCGAGCAGCCAAGTCACGTAAAATTTCAGAAAACAAGAAGCCACAGACGCCTGCACGTGCTCGGTTGGAGTCGGAGGGCAAAGAGAACGACACACCGTCTTCAACGAGCAGTCGCAAGTCAAAGGAAGCGGCTTCCAATCGACTCCACGAACTCGCACCAGATATCGCCTTGTATGAGAAGGAGAAGAAGCGAGTCGGAGGTGTCATCTATGGCGGGCGAAGAAAGAGCGACGAGGACAGAGTCATCCTGAACAGCGCTAAGAAACGAAGATCAGTGGAACCGCAGGAAGAGAGCGACGAAGACAATGCGACGGAGGCGAAGAGACAGAAGAAGTCGAAACCTCCTATTGCCATGCACCTTCTTATTACTGGATATCAAAAGTGGGTGGGCAATTTGAAGAAAGAGGATGCAGACAAGGTATGCTGTCTTCATATTCAACTATATGCACCCGTACATGTTCGCAAGAGCTAATGATTCAGCGCCAACTTCGCGACCTTGGAATAATGGTTGTGCAAGATGCACGAAGATGCACACATCTCGCCGCCCCATCTATACTGCGAACTCCCAAATTCGTCAATGCGCTGGCATACGGTCCTGTGATTGTGAATATTGATTTCATCACAGAGTGCCTCAAGAAGAATGAGCTTCTGAACCCTGACGACTTTCCGTTGGTGGACAAAGCCGCCGAAAAGAGGTTCGGCTTCTCTCTTGAAAAAGCGAGGGCCAATGCAAAGAAGAACAAGAACAAGCTCCTGCAGGGCTATCAAATCTACTGTGTTGAGTCCATCCGTGGAGGATTCGAAGCATTCAAGTCCATTGTAGATATCAATGGAGGGACTTGCACCCTTTTCCGCGGAAGGGTCTCCTACCACTCGCAGCGGGAAGAGAGCGAAGACGATAGCTCATCTGAGAGTGAACCCGGTCGCAAAGAGCTTTACCTTCTCAGCAGTGTATCGCCTGAACATCAGAAGCTCTGGCCACGATTTTCACAGCTGGCACAGAGCATGAGCAAGACACCACGAATCGTGCGCGTTGACTGGCTTCTGGACATTGCCATGTCCCAGGAGCTGCGTACGGCTGAGGGATATGAGCTGAAGGAAGGCATGGTTGACCAGGGTGACGACTAGGGGTGATCGCCTAGTTTGGTGTTAGGTTGCTGCATGTTAAGCCGGTGTTCTCGGGAACTTACCTTGTATATGGTTTGATGGCATCTTTAGGTATATGTGGATTTCTTTGCGGTCAGATTTTAGTGGCCCTATGCAAATAGCCATGCAGCTCGAAAGTTGACTTTAGCGTTTCCAGACAAGTTCAGTTTTGTTTAGAAAAACTTGACACCTTCCTGGCCTTCGCTGCCGAAAACCTGGGCCTTGCCACGTTTTACAAGAACGTTGAGAGATTTCAGCATCACGTCTGCATCCATACCATGCCATTCTAGAAGACGTCAGCGGAGTCTCGTCAACCACTTACAGGAAAACAGAAGACAGAAGCGGGTTACCTTGCGACATCGTAGCCTCTCCCTCCAGCAACTCATACACCGTCAGGACAACGTTCTTCTGCCCTGTGGCTTCCACCTAGAACCAAAGAACCAACGTCAGCAGCCCTCATCCCTAGACCGGCTAACACGCAGGAAACGAACTCACCCAATCCGCCACAATCCCCGCCCACTCCTCCGGCCTCCTCCACCAAATCCAAGCCACAGATTTAACTCCCCCATCAACCCATTCCGCCCTCCGCCCACCACCTCCCTCCTCTTCACTCTTGGCCATCCAGTCCAGCACGGCCCTGGCCTCGGCTAAACTCAACCGTTTCCGCAGGCTGGCGTTGTGGAAGAGAGGGCTGTCGATTGCTTCTATGAGCGAGAGGCGGTAGATGCGGTGGTGCCGGCACCAGGATTGGATCAGGGAGGACCATTTTTGGAGTTGGGAGAGGCGGGTTGTGCTGTTTGGTTGGGGGGTGAAGAAGGGGGGGAAGGAGTAGGTTGGGGGGAATTGGAAGGTTGACTGAGACATCTTTGGTTCTGCGGTGGTTGATGCGAGGGACTGGAGTAGATATGGTTAGTATGGTTGTGCTGTGGTTGTAGTAGGAGAGGGTGGTGACATACTTGACGCCGACACTGATGCTGATGCTGCGGATGCGGATGCGGATGCGGGGTGGTTGCGGTGCTGAGTACTCCGGAGGTATTGCTTGGTCGATGATAGTGAGGTGTTCTTATTGAAGCATGTGCATTTCTTGCAGATAATTCAAAGACAGTATGATAGTTAGTGAGAAGATATTGACAAAGAGAAGAGAGCGATTCAGGCAGTGCGGGGGCTATTCGGAGGTCGAGTCTACTCCGCCAAGCGCACTCCGACATCCTGAGGACGTCAACGCTTCCGCTCAGAAAAAAATGTCCCACCTCCGCCAGCACAGTACACACCTGTAGCCGCACGAAGATTTTTCTATCAAGGATTGCAGTGCTCAACCCGGTCCTGAACTCAGGTTTCTTCTTCCGAAAAGTCCCAGAACAAAATGACAACACCCCCACCCAAACGCCAAAAGCGCGATGAATACCGCAAAGCAACAGCCGAAGCCGCCGACGTCGCAGACATCAAGCTGCCCAAGAAAAAGTACTATCGCCAGCGTGCGCACGCAAATCCATTCTCGGACCACGCGCTGAAATAGTACGTCCCCCGCACTTCTCTCCCCGCCCTATCCTATCCGTGGCTACTCGCTAATGTGTATACTGTATCCAGCCCCCTCAGCCCAGCACATATGGACTGGTCATCGCATTATCCCGCCTTTGTGGATCCGGACCCCTCGCATACGAACCTCGCCGGTGCGCGGAAGCTGCTGAAGGATGTCGAGGTCGTGGATATCGGATGTGGGTTTGGCGGGCTGCTTATTGGGCTTGCGCCTCTGTTGCCGGAGTCGTTGATTGTTGGTAGGTTGCTCCTACGGAACACTTACTGTGTGCTAGGGAGTGCTAATCGGGAGTGGAAACAGGAATGGAGATCCGCGTCTCGGTCCTCGAGTACGTGACAACGCGCATCCAAGCCCTCCGGGCTCAGCAGCATAAGCTCAGAGCTGCGACTGCCACACATCCATCTGAGCAGCAAGCCCAGGCAGACGTGAATCCCACCAACGCAGCTGCAGATGCAGCCTCCCCCTCCCCCTCCACCGACGAGCACACCCCGACTACGCTCGTACCCGGCTCCTACGAAAACATCTCCGCAATCCGGAGCAACACCATGAAATTCTTCCCCAATTTCTTCTCCCGGGCCCAACTCTCCAAAATCTTCATTTGCTTTCCGGACCCGCACTTCAAGGCCCGCAAGCACAAGGCACGGATTATCTCCGAGACGCTGAATGCCGAGTATGCGTATGCTCTGCGGCCTGGGGGGCTTTTGTATACTATTACCGATGTGGAGGAGTATCATCATTGGATTTTGAGGCATTTTGGGGTGGAGGAAGACGGGGAGCGAAATGCGGATGCGAATGCGGGGGTGAGGGAGCTGTTTGAGCGAGTGTCCGAAGAAGAGCTGGAGAAGGATGAGTGTGTAAGGGTTATGAAGGAGGCTACGGAGGAGGGGAAGAAGGTGGCGAGGAATAAGGGGAATAAGTACGTGGCTGTCTTTCGGCGTAAGGCGGATCCTGAATGGCCTGCATGACTTGGTCATTGAGCAGTGCAGTTGGCAGCAGTCACCGGTATGAACCAGCGTTCATGAAATACAAACTTGGATTTGAAATATGCTATGAAAGGATGCTGCCTGTCGAACTCCAACTTAATATGATTCCAAGCAAAAAAAAAAGAGTCTAAAGCACCGCTGCATGCATATCATACCATATCGCTGTAAATCCGCTTGCTTGCATATGCAGTCAAACACAGTAGGCAAATCTGAGAAGATCAATCAAAGGGTCTAGGTCGTAATCTTGAATGGTTGCGGTTCTGCGGATGAAGGAAGCGAGGGCGCATCACCTAGGAGACGCCTTCAGTCGGTTACTCTCGCATCGCTCACATACAGCCAACTGGACCGGACCCCCGATGATCCGACCTTTGGACGTTCGCTTGGGCTCACCCTCCCGCACGAAATATCGGCCATCCGGACCGAAACCGTCGCCGCACTCGTGGCAGACGAAGCATTCACCGTGCCATTGGCCCCCAACGGCGCTGATGACAACTTCCTCCAGGACCGGCTTCTTGCAGCCCAGGCATCGAGGCGCAGTACGCCGCGAATGGCATTGAAGGCACCACGCGAACCCGTCCTTTTCCACAAAAGGAGTGTTCGAATCGAAGGGCTACAGAAATTAGTCGGGTCGCTTACAATGTTGACAAGGGCAGACATACATCACCACATTCGGCACAGAAAAAATGACCAACATGCCACTCGGCTCCGCAAGCCACCACAATCTCGCCTTCAATCGGGGTCTTGCAGCTCTTGCACCTGGGGCTGAACATTTCATGGAAATCCAGATGACAATAGAAGCGCAACACACGCGCCTCGTCGTCGTCACTTGGCGTCTGCGCCAATCGCTCATTGCGCTTGGCATCGGGTTCCTGATAAAAGGCCACACATTCCAAAGGCGTATGGCAATGATGGCATACAAAGCACTCTGGGTGAAAGCGAGCCCCCGCAGCTGTGACGATTTTCCCTGCGATGGGAAGCGAGCAAGACTCGCATTTCGCTGTTGGCACTCCAGAGCGCGTATACGTTGACAACCAGGATTTCTGTGAGGACTGCGCAGGTTTCTGAGGGGATCGTTGCCGTGTGCTCGCTGGATCTGGCAGAGGCCTTGTACCTCCCCTCTCCTTTTGAGACGGGGCTGCCATCTCCGAAATGGTGGGCTCCTTCTGGTCCGGAACATTGATAACCGGTATCGCCGGCGGCTCTACTTCAATAGTTGGTGCAGCAGGCTGTGGTGGTGGCGATGGGGACGCCGAATCTTGCCTCAGGCTGTCACGCTTTTGCGGTGACGGGGCCTCACTGGGCTTCCAAGTCGGGTCAAAACTCACGATCGGCCGACCAACGCGATTACTGACGGCTGTGGGCATAGGCAGCTTTGTGCTTCGGTCTTTAAGCTTCTTACTTGTAGCCGCCCTGATGTCTTTGCTGCGAATCTCAATCCCATTCTTCGTGGGAACAGCCTCAACTGCCTGCTCTTTGTCCGCATCTTCATCCGGGGCTGCTTGCGGGAGGGGGTCGTTCGTCTTATAGTCCGGATTTCTCGACTGGCTTGGATGATGCTTATGTAGCTCGAACCGCGCCAACTTGTCAACGAACGGAAGACTGCTCAGTCTCCCCGGAAGGGGCCGAGAGCCTCGTGGCAGTGCATTGCGCGGCTTTGCTCTGAGAGCTGATGAGTCTGACCTGGAAAATTCCGGTCGCCCATCCTCCTCGGGGCCACGAGTGTCTTTGGGTTCCTCGTAAATCGAGTCACGAGGATTTCGAAAAACCCCTTTCGATGACTCGCTGCCGAATCTCGAAAGACACGAGTTCCCGCCTCTAGATTTCGAGGGCGATTCCTCGGCGGGCAAGGCAAAATCCACTCGGACGTTCTTCCGCGGCGAGGAGGACTTTGCAACATCGGCAGAATGGCTGTCAGGAGAACTATCTGAGGTCGGTCGATGATTTTGGCTGAGAGAGCGGCCAGCGCTCTTTGGCTCTTGGGATGATCTGTCCAGATCGGGGTTTTGATAGGGCGCATATGGGTTTTTGTAAGGCACGCCGGGGTTCTGATGCATCCAGACCAGCTCCGTGGCTTCGTCTTGTGCAGCCTCGTGGAGACGGACCTCATCATGCAAGTCCAATTCCTGCAACGCGTCCCGCAAGGAGCGCGCTTGCTCCTTCTCTACCCGCCGCTGACCACTTTCACGATACACAGCATTGGGAGATGGAGGCGACGGACGCGTGAAAACCTGCGTTGGTGAGACAGTCTTGCGTATCGGCACCGTTCTTGGTTCCTGTACCAACGGTCGCCCGGCTGAGCTCCCCAAGGAGACGTGGGGTTCGAATGGCCGACGGGTTGACAGAGAGCTGCTGGCTCGAGGTCGCTCTGCCTCGGGCGAAGTAGGCTGGGTGTGGCCTTGTCCATACATTGACATTGACGACGACGCCCGAGGAGGAAGAGTCTCTCGACGGGTCGAGTCTGATCCTGCTGCTCTTGTTGGAAAAGGTCTAGATCCGCTCGGACGGACTGGTCGATTCGTTCGCAAGTCTTTCAGATAGTTTGCTGGACATTAAGACATATTGTTAGCTCAAGATAATCACGGTGTCAACCCAACCCAAAGGAGTCAATCTGTCAAAACCGGACAATTTGCAAGAATGTCATGAGTCAGCGAGCAATGCAAACTTACCGAACTGATCGCTGGACATATAAGTCGGGCCTGGGGGGGTAACCTTCCGCTGGCCATCTTTGGCCTTAGTATGACCGGGAAGATGAGGTATATGCATCATCCTGGCTTTGGATGTGAAGAATTATAACACAATACGGAGTAGTAGGGTCGCAATGGATAGAGGTCTCTGTGATGAGTTGTCTCTCAGCACGAGCTAAGTAGATAAGGTACCTATGGAGTCACGTTCAGAGCCAATCGGCTCGAAGACGGTGGCTGGCGTGGCAGGGATGGAATGAACTAGAGAGATCTTATGTAGAGTTAGATTAAAATATGCTTAGATCTGATGTTACAGTAGATTAAAGTATTTATCATGATACTCTAGAATACTACTCGTATCATTAGAGAGATAATCATTGTTATATCCCTCCATCTGGGAGTTGAAGCTATGACCATCACAACAACAACAAAGATGCAAACAAAACAAACTTCCCGTCGCGAGGCAACGCGGGGTTGTACTTGTCAGCTAAACCTAACTAGTCTAGCGCGTTTCGGACATTTGTCCTCGTGGCGACGCGGAGTATTCTGTATGACAGTGAGATCGTGAGTACACCGCATGGATTCCGAGTATGAAAGACGATGGATAGCTATGACTGGCGATGGCGGATATAAAGAAATTATCTGCCTATGGAGTACATCATCGTGATGAAAACCATTGTTAACCAAGTTCCCACCGAGCCTCGCATTCTGATCCATCCCCTCCCCAGATCAACCCCAGTTACTCCGTACTCCACGAGTTTAATCTCCAATTTTTCAACCTCCCAATCCAATCCCTAGGAACAGACAGGCTACTACGTACAGACTAGACTACAGACAATTCATAACTCCGCACCGCTTAATCGGCACAGTAGCTGTATTAGCCGAGATCCATTACCATCCACCCAATGACGACGCTCAGACAGTCGGATGGATCGCCGAAACCGTATGGCCGAGGAGCCGTTCTTAGAAAGCGTCAATCGATGACAAACCTTTTGATCCTCCACGGAAAAGATGGTCTAGATATTTCACTCTGCATATCTCTCTAGCCAAGGTCGGTCATGCTGTTCGTGATCGTCTCTGGTTCTTTCTTCGCCGAACTACGCATGGGGTCCGAGTTCGGATTCTGCTTGCTGTGCTCCTAATTTATAGGTTGGGTCGTGGCGTCAAGCATACGGAAGTCGAGTCAAACTGCCTTGTGTAGGATCCAAGTTGCAATGGCAGATTATCCGCCGATCGATATTATTCGTTCAAGAGATTATGACCGAGGTCCGGCGACTGAGGACCCTCTATACAAACGGGAGCATCAACAGGGTGTCGATGATTCAACAGTAGCAGAACCGGAGCACAAAAATCCCCAAAATCTACCTGATGGCGGTTATGGATGGGTCTGTGTCGCTTGTGTATTCTGGATCAATGCGCACACTTGGGGCATCAACAGCGTAAGTACTTGTCTAGCTGCCTCTATATCAAAATGAGGGCTAACATTTCTTATAGAGCTACGGTGTCTTCCTTTCTTATTATCTCTCACACGATGTCTTCCCCAACACCAGTCCACTCTCGTACGCCTTCACCGGTGGTCTGAGTATCTCCTGCGCGCTCCTCGTTGCCCCTCTGGCCACACATCTGATCCACCTCTTCGGAACACGGTTCGTCCTCAACGTAGGCGTCTTCTTCGAAACCCTATCCTTGATTGGATCCTCCTTTGCCACGCACAAATGGCACATCTTCCTCAGTCAGGGCGTCTGTTTCGGATGGGGGATGGGTTTCCTGTTTGTCGGCAGTGTAGGGATCACTCCGCAGTGGTTCCAACGACGAAGGAGTCTCGCAATGGGCATCAACGCCGCCGGGTCCGGACTGGGAGGTCTGATCTGGTCTCTAGCGGTAGGCGCCATGATCCCCCGTCTTGGTCTCGGCTGGACATTCCGAGTCCTCGGCATCATCGCCTGCGTAGTCAACCTGGTCTGCGCAAACCTCCTCCGAGACCGCAACAAAGCCATCGGCAGCCGCTTCAAAGCCTTCCACCTGCCTCTGCTCAAACGGCCCGAGTTCCTCCTCTTCCTCGGCTGGGGCATCTTCACCATGCTCGGCTACGTCGCGCTGCTCTTCAGCCTCGCCAACTTCGCTCTCTCCGTCGGCCTCTCCCCGCACCAGGGCAGCATCGTCAGCGCCTTGCTCAACCTCGGCCAAGGCCTCGGCCGCCCCTTCGTAGGCATGTTCAGCGATAAACTCGGCCGCATCAACATCGCCACCGTCCTCTCCTTCGCTTGCGGCCTCTTCTGCCTCCTCATCTGGATCTTCGCGCACAGCATGGGCCTCGTCTCCTTCTTCGCCGTTCTCGTCGGCACAGTCGCAGGCACCTACTGGGCGACTTGTACCCCCGTCGCCGCCGAGATCCTCGGCCTCCGCGACCTCCCCAGCGGCCTCAGCATCACCTGGCTGACACTT
>JAABUG020161046.1:0-10043 GCA_011319215.2 Scortechinia acanthostroma | reverse complement strand
TGCGCCCTGCTCGATCTTCTGTTAAAACGGCCTGCCTAAAAGGCAGGGGTTTTGACCCTATTTACGGACAATAAATCGGGTTTGGCGGTTAGTGGATTGCTGCTGGCACGGGTGCTGCCGCCGTTCCTTGTCAGTCCGTTCGCGGGGGTGCTGGTTGATCGCTTTGACCGCAAGCGGTTGTTGATTATCAGCGATGTGATGCGGACGTTCATCGGTTTGTCACTGCTGCTAGCGACATCACCTGACCGGCTGTGGATTATTTATGGCGCGACCATTTTCCAATTCACCTTCTCAGCGATCTTTGAACCGGCGCGGTCGGCACTGCTGCCCTCGTTACTGCCAAAGGAACATCTGCTGCGGGCGAACACCATTAGTAATGTGACGTGGTCGGTGATGCTGGCAATTGGGGCGATGATCGGCGGGATTATCACGGCGGCCTTTGGTACGACAGCAGCGCTAATCGTGGATGCGGGCAGTTTCGGTTTGTCGGCGTTGATCTTGATGACCGTGCATATCAATAAGGTATCAGTAGAGCATCCCACTGAAGATAAGGTAAAGCCTGCTGCCAAGACCGGTTTCAAAGATGGACTGGCTTACCTTCGCACTCATCCGCAGGTAGGCGTGCTGCTGCTGGTGAAATTTGGATTGAGTTTTGGTAACGTGGATACGTTGATGATTGCCTATGGTACGGCGCTGTTCGTGATGGGTGAAAATGGAACCGGATCGTTGGGGTTCCTATATGCCGCATTTGGATTAGGTGCGCTGCTTGGGCCTGCCCTGCTCAACCGTTACAACAATGGAAAAGTATTCACCATGCGGCGGTTGATGATCATCGGATTTGTGTGGGTGACGGTCGGATGGATATTACTGGGAGTAGCGCCGAGTCTATGGTTCGCGGCGCTGGCATTGATTGTGCGGGCGATGGGCGGCTCTGCCACATGGACCTATAGTTCAACGGCCATCCAGATGAATACCGAAAGTTCGTACTTAGGGCGGATGTTTTCTTTGGATTGGGCAGCGTATTATTTTGCTGTGACGATTAGCACGCTGATTACAGGCCGGGTGTTGGATGCGATTGGCAGCATCCATGCGCCGCAGGTGGCGTTGGCGACAGGCGTGATCAGCTTCATCCCGCTGCTTGGATGGGTTGCAGCGGTGCGTTGGATAGAACTTCACAGCGCACAACTCGCACTCGCCAGTGACTAACATCCGTTTAGGTGATAAGCAGCGTACACCAGCATATCAAGCAAATTCAGAGGTAGTTATCTATGGAAGCAACGAGACAACAGGCGATTGTCATTGGTGGCAGCATGTCGGGGATGCTAGCGGCACTCGTCCTGAGCGATCATTATCAAAAGGTGACGCTGATTGACCGCGACACCATGCCGGAAAGCGCCGACTTCCGTGATGGCACGCCACAGGCGCGTCACTTGCACATCTTGCTGGCGAAGGGTTTACAGATCGTCGAGAAGCTCTTCCCCGGTATCGAGCAAGAGATGATCGCCAAAGGGGCAACGACGCAACACTGGGGACAAGACACGACCACTTATGTCGCCAGCGGATGGATGCCCAACTTCGACAGTGATATTGAGACCCATGGCATCAGTCGCATCTTGCTGGAGTGGTGCGTACGGCAGCGCATTCGCAGCAATCCACGTATTCAACTTCTAGAACGTACACAGGTCAAAAAATTATTGACGGCTGATCACAATCAGCGGGTTATCGGGGTTGAGATCCAAGAAAAAGGCACGTCTTCAACAAGCGAACTCAAAGCCGATTTGGTGGTAGATGTCAGCGGACGGACGTCGCACACACCGGAATGGCTGGCCGAGATGGGTTATGGACAAGTCGAAGAAACGGTTATCAACTCTTTCTTGGGTTATGCGACCCGCTGGTATAAACGCCCTGCTGCTTTCCCCAAAGACAAGAAGATGATCACGATTTTATCCAAGCCCCCGCTCCTCGCGCGGGGTGGCGTGATTATGGAGATTGAGAATGGGGATTGCATCGTTACGCTGGCGGGCGCGAATAAAGACTATCCGCCAACGGATGAGGCGGGCTTCCTCGAATTTGCGCGGAATTTACTCACGCCTACCATCTACGACATCATCAAGGATGCTGAACCGCTGTCGAGCATCTACGGCTATCAACGGACGGAAAATCGCTGGCGGCATTATGAGCGTTTCCAACGCTGGCCTGAGGGTTTTATCGTGATGGGCGACGCGGCCTGCGCCTTCAATCCGATTTATGGGCAAGGGATGACCGTCGGCGCACTAGAAGCAATGAGCTTGGGCGATGTACTCGGCGAAACTGCTGGTAAAGATAGTCCGGACATTGGGAAAACGTTCCAAAGCCGATTGGCAAAGGTGATTGAGACGCCGTGGTTGATGGCAACCGGCGAAGATCTACGTTATCCGGGTACGATTGGCGGCAAGACCAGTTGGCAAGTTCGACTGGTACAGAAGTATATCGAGCGCTTCATCGATACCATACCGCTGCATCCTGAGATTGCCGATTCGTTTACTCATGTGATGAATTTGCTGAAGCCGCCGACGTCGTTGTTCCAGCCCTCAATTTTTGCTAAGGTAATGGGGAATTTGTTCAGCCGGAAACCGGCAAATGAGGAAGCGAAGGGGATTGGGGTGGATACGTCATCGCAGCGGTCGGTGTGAAACCTTCGCCGTAAATAGCGTTGTCAGGTTGGCATCGCCGAGGGCCAAAGCCGCACGGCTACTCAGCGGACAAGCGCACTAAAGGCGCTTCAAAAATAGTGATTGAGGTTTATGAGCGCGGACGCCAAGAATGGCGTCCCTACGAAAAATCTGTATCTCGCAAGTATTCGCGTAAGATGAGTACCGGACAAGCCTTAAATTCCTCTCTCGTGGCGAGGGACTTTGAGAGGAATCGTAGGCTTAGAAGTCTCAGATTACAAGAGCGGGCGGGATAAATCCCGCCCCTACAATTTCAAACCTTAAACCGGTTATTGGTCGAGTGTGCCTTGAGCGAGGCCTGTCGGAAGCGGCTGAGGCTGCTTGACGGTGCTGGTCACATCAATGTGGCGGCCTTGCTCCGATGCTTCATGGAAGCTCTGCATCAGATCAAGGACGTGGAAGGCGAGTTGACCGCTGACGCGGTTCGCACGTCCGCTCTGAAGCGCGTAGGCCATATCGGCGACGCCAATGCCACGCCCTACCTCATCACTATGCGAATGATCAATTTCACGCCATTCTTTTTCATCCCAACGGCGAACAAGCACTTTGCCGCCGAAGGTATTGGGATCGGGCACGCTAAGCGACCCTTCCGAGCCGTAGATCTCGATTAGCGGTAGGTGATGCGCCCATGTGTCGAAGCTGGTGATGATTGTGCCCACTGCGCCGGACGCAAAGTCTAAAATACCGGCGACATGCGTAGGAACGTCTACCTTGATGACAAGTCCGTTTTTCTCTTTGCTGGTGGCGACACGCTCGGGGAAGGAAATCTGAGCCGAGGCGGTGACACGGCGAACCGGCCCAAGCAAATTGACGAGCGCGGTCAGATAGTACGGCCCCATATCGAACATCGGACCGCCGCCGAGTTTATAGTAAAACTCCGGATTCGGATGCCAGCTCTCCGGCCCGTGACCGGACATAAAGGCTGTGGCAGCGACCGGGCGACCGATGACACCATCCTCAATGACCTTGCGGGCGGTTTGGATGCCACCACCAAGGAAGGTATCTGGCGCGCAACCGACAAGCAGGTGTTTCTCGGAGGCGAGGTCGAGAATCTTCTGACCTTCATCGCGGGAAAGGGCAAACGGTTTTTCGCTGTAGGCGTTTTTGCCCGCGTTCAAAATAGCGCGGCTGACTTCAGCGTGGGCTTGAGGCACCGTGAGGTTGACAACGATTTGAATTTCAGGATCAGCCAGAAGCTGCTCAACGGTATACGCGTGAGGAATGTCGTATTCTTTGGCGCGGGCTTCGGCGCGGCTGAAATCCATATCAGCAACGGCAACCACGTCCAAAATCTCAAAGGTGCGAGACCATTTGATGTACTGTGGGAAAATGTTGCCGACGCCAATGAACCCAACTTTTACTTTATCGACCATGAGCATAACCCTTCGATGTTAAGTAGGTGTAACTCTTACCTACCGCTTCCAGCATATCGGTATCGCAACGATCCAATTCCACAACCAACCAATCGGGATGACCAGCGGGGATGATTGACGCCCAATCCATCACGCCATCGCCAACGGCAACCATCGCATCATTACGGTTGGTCGAGCCATCCTTGATATGCAGCAATGGCGCGCGGCTGCCATATTCACGGATGACATCAACGGGATCCACGCCACCCGCCTTGACCCAATAGGTATCGACCTCGAAGTTGACGGTTGGCGCGAGATTGTCGAGCATGACCTTGTAAGCAGGACGTCCATTGACTTGATTCTCGTACTCCCACCAATGGTTGTGATAGAACATCCGCATGCCATTCGCGCGTGCGACTTCATCCGCCTGATTCAGCTTGTCGCAATTGGCCTTGATTTGGTCTTCGGTCTCGAACTGTTCGCGTGGCAGGAAAGCACAAACGATGTCCTTGCTGCCAAAGGTGTGCATGGTATCGAGGACTTCATTTTTCTTGTCGCCGATGGGCAGGTCGATATGGGCACTGGAAACTTTTAGCCCTAATTCTTGGAATAGCTTGGCGGCATCTTTGACGGTCGTACCAGACAAAGCCGCGCCCGCCGTTTCCACACCGGCATACCCCTGCGCAGCGACCTTACGAATAACACCTTCAAAATCTTTAGCTAATGCGTCACGTAATGAATAGAGTTGTACTGCAATTGGAACAGACATTATTCCTCACTCAAAAACTAATGACAACCTCTCAATGAAAGGCTGTACATGATATTTGTGAAGATTTTACCTATGTCGATTAGGGTGGGCAAATAACCAATCCCAAGCATAGAGCAAGCGGCGGAAAGGCGCGTTGCGAGGGATAACAGGCGGTGATAGAATGCAAAAGGGCTTGTGAAACCTTATACCTGCATCGGGGTAGCTTATGATGCGTTATGCGCGCTTTTTGATCCTTTTGATTGTGTTGGCTGTTAGCGGCTGTAACTTATCCTCTCAACCACCGACCGATGAACCACTGGATGTACCCACCGCAGATGCAGGCGGACGTCCTGTCGTCACGATTGCGTCCCCAAATGATGGCGCGCAGGTGAACGTGGGCACGCAGGTCTTCGTGACGGCTAATGCGACCGATGCGGTCGGCGTGACACGCGTGCAACTGATCGCGAATAACCAAATTGTGAAAACGGTCTCGTCTGAAGCGGCGTCGGGGCAGCGTAACTTCCAAGTGATTTTGGATTACACCCCCCGCGTGGAAGGCGATGTGAACTTGCAAGTGGTGGCGTATCGCGGCGCGATTGCCAGCGATCCAGCAGCGGTGAGCATTAAGGTGCAATCCGAACAAGCCACGATTGAACCCACGTTGCAACCGGTGGATAACGTGCCGGCAATTGATCCGAATGATCCCACCTGCCGTGCGTTGACGAATACGGGGTTGAACCTGCGCAGCGGCCCGGGCACGGTTTATGACCGTGTGGGGTTGGTCGCGGGTGGCGCGGTGGTGCCGATTATTGGGCGCGTGGGTGACAACTCGTGGTGGCAAATTCGCTATGGCATCAATGTCGGCTGGATTAGCGGGCAATATACGACGATCTATGGCATTTGCTCATCCGTGCCGGTGATCACTGCCCCGCCCACACCAACACCAACGGGTACGACACCAACGCCCTTCCCAACGGCGGCACCAACGGCAACACCGCAACCGACCATCACGGTTACACCGGGTAAGGCTGATCTGGTGATTTCGAGCGTCGCAGGGCCGACGACTACAACTGTCGCAGCCAGTCCGGTGACATATGCGATTACCATTACCAATACAGGCAGCGGGCCATCAGGCAGCTTCGATAATAAGGTCAGACTGCCAAACGGCTCCGACGCGGATTTGGGTGTGGTCGCCAACCTGAACGCCGGTGAGAGCATTTCGCTCACGGTGGACATCACCTTTACCGCGCCGACTACGTATACGCTGATTGCGACTGTTGATAGCAACAGCCAAGTGAACGAGGTGAGCGAGGTCAACAACACGGCAACCCTCGTCGTCTCCGTTTCCTAATCCTTTTCACTGAACGGGATAAGCTCATAGGCAGTCTTATCCCGTTATTTTTCTCGGCTAAATTGACACCAACTTCAAGCGCTTATAGAATGCAATTATGGCAACACGATTACTCGTCATTCACAAGCAACTGGTTTTCGCCGTCACGATCAAGCAAGCGCTTGAACAGACCGGCGGTTTCGCCGTGCATCCCTTTACCAAAGCGGAAGCGGCGTTTGATTTCCTACGTGATCATCCCCAAGATGTAGCGCTGCTGGATTTCAATTTACCCGGACGTTCCGGGCCACGCGTGGTTCAACAACTGCGGACGCTGCAACCGGACATCGCCATCATCGTCACGCCGCAGCTTTCAGCGAACGATATGCAAAGCCTGGGTGTACAAGGCTCGATTGAATCCCCCTTTACCGCGCGTGATTTACTGCCGCTGCTGCAGAACGCCTTGGATGAAGTGCCGCCGGATAGCGTGGGCGGGATGCAACCCACATCGGGGCAAACGACGACCAGCAATCTCGGTGAACAAAAACGTATCAAGCGCCAGCAGATGGGAACGACGCAGAATTTAGGCGAGAATTCGCTCTACAATTCGAATGAGCCTGCCCAAACCCACCGCTTTGATACGCCGCCAGTGGAAGAGGACAAGCCTCAGACCAAGCCGCTGGCGAATAATCCGTTGAAGCCCAATAAAGCGCCGGCGGACATTGAGGGCAACAAGCCGACCACACAACCCTTCATTGATAATCCTACGCCGGTGCAACCGGTCAAGCCCAAGGTCGATCCGTTCAAGACGCGGACGTTTACGGACGAGGAGGTTCACGAACCACCGTCATCAACCGACCCGTTCTTCGATGAGCATCCCGCGCCTGAACCGCCAGAGATGGATCGGTATCAAACGCGAAACTTGCAAGAGCCGGATGATGAGGTTCGACCGGATACCAAAATTCTCTCTGAGATGCCGCCGGAAAACTTCCCAGTTGAAACGCGGCGCTTGCCACATGAGGAAGAAGACTCTCCGCAAACACGTGATTTGGGACGTCAAGATGAAGGCGATCCGTTTGGGACGCGTCCGCTTGACCGGCCTAACCCGCCCGAGTTTTCGTCACTGGACAGCGTGTTACAAAGTTTGGGGATGAGCGAACCCCCACCCGATGACATGGACACACCATCTGTGCCAACGAAGGACTCGGACGCATTACGGCAATTCATCGCCACCAACAGCGGCGATGTCGATGCCGGTTCCTTTGATGATGTGCTGGGGGCTATCGAAGCACATAATGTCGATACGCCCAAGAAGCAGCGTCAAGTGGACTTCGAGGGATTGGTTAAGTCCATGCAGCGGGACGAACCCCAACGCCGTTTGCCTGACCGTCAACAGCAACAGCTGCTCGACTTCGTGTTGACGACCGGCATGGATTCGGTGCTGCAAGAGATCGAGAAGACCAAGACGGGTATGCTGCCGAAGGTAGATACCGCGCCGCTGACGCCACCCGCTAACAGACCCTCAGCTAATCCACCTGTTGAAACCAGCTTCGAGAAATTGTCACAGGAAGAACCGCCCCTGCCGACGCTGGAAGAAAACGGCACGGTGAGCGATTTATTGGTGGGCATCGCAGACAGTAATTTCCGTGATGTGCTGGCACTGCTGAACGACTCGCCACCCGCTGAAAAGCCAGCCGAGACGATCAAGCCGATTGCGCCGCCAAAGTCGAAAGCGCCCAAGGAGCGGCCCTCCGCGCCACCGCCTACGCCGCCGGAACCCAATTATTTCGATGACTTCCTGCAATCGACGTCGATTGACTCTGACTCTGTGCCGGTAGCGCAACAACCACCGCCTAACCGCGAGAACTACGACTTCAACTTTGATTATGATGACGATAGCGATGGCGCCACTGTCGCGGGCGTCGTCCTACGATCAACGCAAGAAAACACATCCATACCGGGTGAATTCTCGCTCGACCAATTGATGAATGACATCAATGACCGGCTGACATCACACAAGTTGAAAGTGCGTCCGCTGCCGTCATGGGATATGGATACTACCGCGTTCCATACGCCCGTTACAGATGTGCCAGAACTGCCTAAAGGCGCGGCAAAAACTAACACTCGGCCAGATGAGCCGAGCTTCTTGCCGGAGATGTTCCCCGACGAATATGCTGTGCCCCGAGAAGCAACACCGCCGGAACTTCCAGAGTTGGAAGCTAATGAGGGCTTGAGCGAAGTTTGGACGACTCGCGCCTCTGAACCGAGCCTCGAACGCATCGAACCCGTTGATGAGAATGGGGAAACGATGGTCGAGCCGGGGTACTTCGACGAAACGCCGGAAGAAGAACCCGCAACGGCCATTGACGCCGATATGTTCTCTGGCATTTTCGATGAGAACGAGGCCTACGACGAAACGCCTCGATACGACTCGGAAGCGGAATCGTCAAGCAATCAAACCCTATTTGATTGGGATGAACCCGACATCACGGTTGAAGTACAGCCATCCGAACCTGAAATTGAGCCACCTCCGCTTGAGGAAGAAGATTTCGATACACATACGGTTCAAGCAGCAGCCGAACCGTACGCGGACGACTTCAGTTCAATTATCCCTGAAGAAACCTTTACGGCAGAAGTGGCACAGTCCGAAAATTGGGAAACGAACTGGAATGTTCCCGAAGAAGAAGCCGAGCCGCAGGTTGAGAATTTCACCGAGGCGTGGGATGTTCCTGCTGCCGAACCGGAAGTTCCAAGTCCGGTCGAAAACATCGAGCAGGCATGGGATACGCCCACTGAAGCTGAGGCCGAAAACGTCGCCGAGGCGTGGGACGTGCCCGCAGCAGAACCGGCATTTGAAGCGCCTCCTGTCTCTTTGAGCGACGAAGCGCGCATCGCTCAATTGGCGCTGAACCTAACGCAAGTGTCGTTGGAGTTGAGCGCTGAAGGCACGATTTTGACGCGCAATAACGCGATTATTGCGGTGGCGGGTCACCTGTCGCAGCAAGACACAATTGAACTCGGCAACGTGATTAACCATGACTGGGGAACAGGCGGACAAGGCGCAAGATTACGATTTATTACACTTCCGAGCAGTGGCAAAGAATATATGCTGTATTCGACGGGCACGGAAGATGAGCTAATCTTGTCCATGATCTTCGCAGGTTCGACGCCGCTCCGCGTGATCCGCCAGCAAGGGCAACGCTTGGTGAAGGCTCTGGGTGAAGTGCCAGAAATCAAACCCGCGCCATCAGCGATTACCCCTGCGTCACGCCGCGATGTGCAACCAGTCGAGGAAGCGCTCGAACCTTACTCCTATGTATGGTTGGTGCGCGATCCTGAACAGCGCTTGAACAACGCCGTTGCGCAATCCATTACAGCGGGATTGATGACGCAGCTCAGTGAAATGAACTGGCAAATCGAGCAGTTGCAGGTGCAAGACGAGTATATCTATCTATATGCCAATGTCCCCGGCGAACTGCCTTCATACTCGATTATCCGTGAACTGAAGCAACGCGCGGCGAACATCGCTCAGAAGCAGGATAGCAACCTCGAAGCGCAAGGTTTATGGGCGGATAGCTATCTGGTTTTGTCACCCGGTCGTGAGCTTGCGCCAGATGAAATCCAAGAATTTGTTGACTTCCAACGAATGATGTAGGTGCAGAAATATCTGCACCTTTTCCCCTAATTCTAGCGTTGCTGAGACGCTCTAAAACGATTACAATTAGCCCAAATGTTCAAATAACAACCTCACTGAAGGATGTACTATGGCAGCACGTCCCATGTTTTATGTCATTGATGGTTACGCGCTGGCGTATCGCCAGTTTTTCGCTTTGCCAGTCGCGGGATTTAGCACCCGAAGCGGCGAGCCGACAAACGCAGTTTATGGCTTTGCCCGTACAATGCTC
>JAABUG020160935.1:0-10045 GCA_011319215.2 Scortechinia acanthostroma | reverse complement strand
CCGACAATGGATGTTGAGAATAGTACGAAGGTCCAATCGCTCAAGGCTCAGCTCATAGACAGACCTCTTCCTGATCAAGCGATCGGCCATTGTCCGCCCCACGTCAAGAGAGATGCTAGATCCTTAATACCCGATGTCATAGTGATCTTCTCTGGCATAACAAGAGATGCCTATCCTTTAGTAATAGAGAGGTGGTAGTATAATAATAGGAACTGGGAACATTCTCCTGGCTCGGTACCTTACCGACTCAAACCTCATGATGACGATAATTTTGTGTCACTCTGGTGAGCGGCTATGCCCGAGATCTCAAGCAAGGGAAAGCGGGGAGCGGTGCTGCGTACCATGGAACGAACTCCAACCAGGTACAAGGGGGTCTCCCTCTGAGAATTACCGTAATCTCACCAAGTCCATTTCAGTACATACTCCCAACTCCCATGTTCTTCAATCCATTTTGAAAATTCCCCCTTCTCCAATCAGTGCTCGTGGTGTAACCAACAACGACGATCGAGATGCGAGAAAGTGGAGAACGTGAAATGCCCTTCATGCAGGAAGAGATCTAGCCAACCATACAGAGACTTACTTTTGAGTTCCTGTAGAGTCTTAGTTGCTTATGTTGCGCCAGCGAACGAGCGGCCAGATCTCTGTCGGTTGCGATTTCAATGGTGCGACTTTTGCCTTTGGGCTAGCTGCAGGCGGAGATGAGTGTAAGCGCGTGTCTCTTGCTAATGTGCGATCAATTTCCCCACTGTGAGTGCCATCGTTCCCAGATCTGGTTCAAGGACAACCAATGTTTCAAGCCTGTGTGTGCCATAAAGAGTCGTAGACTCGTAGCCTCATCTGGCACAAGGTCAGATGGTGTTCTGATGATCTTCCATTATTCTTTTCATCCTGCATCTGCATCAAGGCTCACATGTTGATATACTCGCAGATCCGATTGGGTGTATATTTCTATGAGGACTATTCTTGGCAGATCTTCTGTACAATCTGCCTTAGCCCTTGCTGATGTTAACATAAGACAGATAATGAAGGCTTTGTTATTTGCGCTGAACTGCCTGGATATCCCAGGGAGGACTTCGTCCGAAGCTCTGACGCAAGATGAAAACAAGTACTCCGTAACGAACTCAGATATAATATGTATCCTGCATTGGACTAGATCTGCTGACTGATCTCAGATAAAATGGTCGATGAAATCCCGCTTTTCTGGGTGGCCTAACGTACTGCGTAGTCCGCCATGGTTCGCAAAGTATACCAGGCAAGGAGAGCAACATCAGAGGTCATGCGGCAATACTTTCCACTATTTCCCTTGCAAGCAGTGCATGAACGGACGATCTGATCTCTATATTACGGTCAACCGATGTCAACTGTAAGAAGGATCATGAGGTACAAGGGTTTTCACCTTCAGGATGAGGTCAAGTTTGACCCTCGTTTGTTCATCTACAAGGAACTCAGAAGCCCCTGTCTGTTTCCTTTGATCTTGGGACCTGAACAATGGGTATTCATCGCCCGCGGAACTAGGTTGACCGTTTCCAAAGCTAATGTGCATAATGTACGATCTAGGTATGGCGTCTCTTCTACATTCCTCAAGAAACAAAGAGACCGATTTATTGAACTTTATGGTAATTTTAAAAGATCGATCTAATTTAGTCTCAACCTTCTCTCCAGACTCTGACTCTCAACTTTGAGTATGATCATTTCCCCTGACTCCCGTCTGCGTGGGCCGGCAATAGCTAGGTGGAAATGATCGTGTCAATCATCGAATAGGTTAGATCTTACTCGTCAGACAAGGCACCTGTACCGACAGTTTCAGGGCGTCTTTGGATTTGAAATACTTCGTACCACGAATACTTATTCCCTTGGCTTCAAGGCCTGTTGATGTGGACTTACTCTAAAAAATAAGAATAATGATAATGATAATGATAATGATAGTGGGCTATTTCTGTCCAATTGACGAGGGGGTGATTAGCAGGCCACAGGTGAACGTAATTTGTAGAGGGGGACTTGAAATTTCCTGGATAGTACGTATTGAAAGGGGTTTACCCTGGTAACAGAGAGAATGAGCTTAAAAAAGAAGGCAAGATTCAGTTAAGATAAAAGATGAGAACCAAAGCAGTGGAGATCTACAGAGTAAATTAATAAAAGAAAAGAAAAAAATAAAAATGAAAATAAATAAAAAATAGGGGGAAAATGGAAGCAAATTAGATTGCAAGGGAAAAAAAGAAAGAGAAAAACAAAAATAAAGAAAAAGAAATGAGGAGAAAATGTACTTAAGAGTAGACCCAAGAGGCCAGCCCCTTGTCATCAGGCCCCACCCCGATATCCGCACATCACCGATATTGACCCCAACAACTTTCTCCACATTATTTCGTCGAAGATCCGCAGTTCGCAGCCTGTAAAGCTTCTGTAATTCGCCGTAACTTTAAACAGGTCACAGGCTCATAGCCCACGGAGTGACTCGACAATATCGCAGGTGTACGTCTCTAGGCTACCACTTATCTTCAGTGTCCGATCTCAAGTAAAGGATCCTATCTGTCCTTTCCAAACGATAACACGCCTCAGAGCTTATCCGTCCTGTCGATGTTTTGACGTACCTAGTCTTCAGTAGCTTCCGCTTGAACGGATCCTTCCATATCCCGTGTGCGGGCCTGCCTGTGGCGGTCTTGTAATTGTCCTAACTTTGGAGTAGGATCTAGGTACGTAGTCTACAGTCTCCTAAGGCGTTAAGTAGCGAAGTGGTACCTCGTAGTTAGTAACCCAGGTACTAGTCCGTAGTAGTAGCCTAGTAGGCTAGTAGCCCGTAGTGGGAGAAGTAGTAAATGAGGATATGTGAAGAAAATTGTCAATTTATTATTTTGTTTTTTACTTTATGTTCATCGGTATTATTATTATTATTTTAGAATTATAATTATAGTCATAGCTAATCTCTCCCTCGTCCGATGCTGGTTCCTCTACTTCTTTGATCTTATTCTAGTAATTATTTAGCTTCTTCCCTCTTGACTCTCTTCTTCTCTATCAACCTTCCCTAAGGTCCTGCATCTCATCTGCGCTCTTCGAACTCTTCTGATTGAAGCAAAACTTCGGATTCCAGAAGAAGATCGAACTCACCCGCTTGCGCTTCTTTCTGTCGTCTCTCCCACCCCTCAGCCTCTATCCATACTGATTCACTGGCTTCTTCCCCAAAACCGCGCTTCTGCTCCACGTCAATAATTTCCTCCGTCATTTATCTGAGGATTGACGCATACCTAAGTTGTCATCTGAGAGACAAAGAAACAGGCCAACGTTTTCTATTACACGCGACGCATTCATTCATTATCCCTTGCATCTACTGCGCCGCCCGCACCTCCCGCCCGCAACTCACACCACTATTGTCAAGATCGAAAGAGACCAACACACAAATATTTGACAGCTGGAAGTTTATTTCTCTTTTTTTTCCCTTCGCAAATTTGTCTTTGGACAGATGTCCGTCGAAACACAAGAACGGCTGTTCTGATCTGATCTGTTCGTTGCGCGCTTCGGAAGATTTGCCATATCCTTGATTCCTCCACCAGAATTGTGAGCATCGATCCTATTTGACAATCGCGCCCACCTCTAATCGCATCCCATCTTCCGGTGGCTACTTGATCCCTTCCTGCGCCACTCCACTCTTCTTACATCGGAGTTTGAACCCAGGCTTTTTCTGTGATTCGAAGTTGTCAAGAGTCCAGGCTTTCCTTCTTAGGAAGACCCCTCCATCGTCTAACTCCAAATTTGTTTGGTTCACCCTCCCCACGCAACCGCCACCGACTCAAACAACTTTGTGAAAAAAAAGTTGGAACTTCTCCTGCTCGTCAACATTTCGTCGCACTATCTTCCCTTTGACGAGCTAGAGGGAATAGTGTTCAGGTACGGTATTCAGATTCCACGAAGGGCACGATTGCACATCCCTCGAGGACCTTACTCGAACGTCGAATCTTGCCGCAGGACCACCTAACGCTCTCCAGCCACTCGTCAGTACATCAACGCGCTGAACCGTCCTGCCTATCGACCTACGTTGCGATCCTCTAATAGTCGACCGAGATTCGCCCGGCGGCATTGGCCAGTAGCAGGAGTTTTGGAGTTAATGAGGCTGGAACGCACAGGTGACATTCAGGCGTAATGGGGTCATTAGAGGCAACTCATAGACAGAGGTGAGGCTTACCCCTTTTCCGTCCCGTCGTGCGCTCCGAGGCGATCATGAAGGAAGCGTTCACCGGAGAGTATTTGCTGACTATAAATTTGCTGTATCTAGGGACCATCTACCAGCCATAAGTTTCTTTGGAAACGACGGATCTGGGTATCCCTCGAGAAATTCGACCATCTCATCACCAACACCCCTCGTTAGCCCGACCACGATGTATCCCAGCCAACCTTCGCCTTACTCCTATCAGCATTCTGCGACGAGTGCACCTCCACAGCCCGGATACATCTCTCCTCCGGATTCGAGGCGAGCGCTCGAGGAAGAAAAGGAAAAACAGTTGCAGCCACAGAGACAATCACTCCCTTCAATTCATGAGGCATTAAGGAACGATAGCCCTCTACCATACCCTGCTCCACCTACGTCCGCCCCTCCGCCGCAAGCTCATCCCGCTCATCCCGCTCCTCCACATGCTCTGGTTGGTCGATCAGCAGGAGAAGGCCCTGCCGGACCCCCCAACCCGTTCTCAAATGGAGGGCCAGCAGGCCCATACATGCGAGAACCTGCTTGTTCTCAGCTGCAAACGGAGGCGTCGCGGTCAAGCCTCACATCTATAACAACACAGGAATCGAGGAATCCGTCGCTGCAGTCGCTCAACTCGAGCAAATCACCTACGCACAGTACCAAGACTGGCTTGACTTCGATTACGGGCTCGCAGGCAGGATCCGGGTACGAATACAGTGCTCCCACGTCGGCGGGGAGTATAGCCTCGCCCAATGGATACACTTCATATTCGCAGCCGTTCACTTTTCAGTCGCAACCTCCACCAAACGCTTCGACTTACCCTCCAGCGCATCACGATACTCGGCCGTATGCCGGAACGCCCTGGAAACCTGGCGTGCCAGAGCCACCACGTGTCGAGGAATTAAAAAATGGGCTGGCGGGGCGTCCTGCTGTTCCGGTGCAACCTCAAGGCGACTCTGCCAAGCGCCACTTGGACGTTTACGAAGTGGAGACTTCACTGAACGAGGTATGTGTTTTCATTGCAAGGAACATGTTATCGGTATTGGTGACTAGGTCACTAACGGACTCTGGATTAGATCGCCGAAGTGAGTACGCGGACCTTGGACTTTTCCCGGCACTATGCTACAAGAGCGCACCAGACTCAGCGGTCCGGGCCCATGCTGGGGTCTTTGCCTTCCCTCCACGAAATCGAAGACATGATCAATCTGCAGCGTCGGAATCAGGATGCTTTAATGAGGATACGGACCGCTGTTTTGAACCAGGAGCATGCCTTGGCGGAGCAGATTTCTCAAAGAAAAGCTTTCAACGCCGGTGGAGTCCATGACAATGACCATATGGCAATGTACCAAGAAGATTTCAAGGGTAATGGCGGATTTGCCGGGCCAGATACGAAAAAGCGACGAGGGGTAGGTTTTACTCTCTCTCACCCCTTTTCTTTGCTGCTCGCACTGCCTTTGTAGCGGGCCTCATTCCCGACTGGACAAATATTATGGCCAAGCTAACCATGCGTCATTACAGAAAGCCGCCCCTCCTGGTCGTTGCCACAGCTGCAACCGAGCGGAAACTCCAGAATGGCGTCGTGGTCCAGATGGAGCTCGCACATTGTGCAACGCCTGTGGCCTACACTATGCCAAATTGACGCGCAAGATGGGCGCTAGCAAAGCTGCATCCCTGGGTTCGAATCTGAAGCCCAAAGCCGCTCTCGATTCTGCGCCTCCCGGCACCCGATAGTCACGTGCCTTTTCTGTTTTTATTTTCTTCTCTTCCCTACTCTTCACTTGTCTCTTTTCTCATAATTTCCTTGTACTTGTGGCGTTGAAAAGGCATTGGGATTAGAAGTGCCAGGCGTTCTGTGTCCGGAAGTTTTGTTTGGATCAGGAGCTCTCGCATCTTTGTTCTCTGGATGTCACGGCCAGTATTTTCCTTTACATTATCCTGACTGATCATCCTACATTCGTCCCCCCGATTGATTTGTTTGTGGAATTACCCTTTCTTAATACCCCTCGCACGCTGTGAGACAGCTACCAGGATAGACTTCTTCTTCTGTACTGGGCGACTATCGACTACTAGTTGATCTATTCGCGGCTCGTGTTATTGCACCTGATCTACTTTTGTTTCGCAACTCTATACCCCAGCTTCGACCCATGTACTCCTCCAACGGTATGCCTGCTGACTGGGAAGGTGTTGATCTATGGTTCTGCTTACTAGATTTGAGAAGATGTTAATCAATAAACACGATGATGAACCATGTTTCGTGAGCCATTTAGAAAGTCGTTACGATCAGGGAAAGGAAAAGAAAGGAGAAAGGTTGCGGGGATGGAAACGTCGAGAAAAGGTGAAACCAAGGTAAATGCCAGTTGGTATTCTACAGTCACTGGACGTTGTCAATCGCGCGTACGAGGAGGTAGTCAAGGTACATCACGGGACGACAGCCATAGTACAATTCCAAAGAATTGTGGCCATTATTAGACTTCCACGTTCGGGACAGGCGCTACTTCGCATAGTACCTCTCTATGGAGATATTCAACAGTCGCTCATTTGGTGTGCCTCGTCACGGGTTACCCATGACGTTACTTCGAATGAATTCATCAGACGACCGAGACTAGTTGTCTAGTGTCTGTCTAGCGCGCATCGGGCGCATGGGCCTCGAGATAGACTTTGTCATAGCGTAGGCTGCATGCCGCATGGCTTTGGATAGAGTTTCATTCCAGTATTCGATTTCACGGCATACGTAGCGTCGCTGCCCTGGTAAGATGCAGGTATCTTCCCACCACCCATCTTGGTTATTTATTCATCGTCGTAGGTCGGACCATAGTTAATTATGATGATGATGATGTTGATAGGAGGAAAGATCTGGACCGGACCTTGAATGACTTAAAATGGTATAGTGTGTACCAGCCAGACCCTGACGGGACTCGTACACAGGACGTACCACGCTGGACGGAATAAGCAGCCAATCACAACGTCCCCATTGCCAATATCCCGCTAGAACCCACCAGAACCACCGGCGTGGGTCTAATCTCGTCGATTTTAATTAAACATCAATAATGTTACGGAGGACTCCCGTAGTCTGGATGACTAGGAGAGTAGTCCGGTTATGGAGTATGGTCGAGATATTTGACTTTGACTTGAATGCTTTAGCCTGCAAACTGCCAAACACAGGCTATGGATTCGATGCTGGTGTGTGGCCGACATCTCTGTACTGCGAATACGTATTTACATTACCAGAAAGTTTGGCAACGTTTACAAAATACCAAGTGAAACTGAAACCTGCCTACCATATCCAGCCTAGTGTATCGATCGCGTCGCATCGCATCGGATCGGGGATCTCATCTCATCTCACCTGATCTAATCTCATCTCGAATCTCGCATTGGTCATCGGACAGACTGCTTTTTACGAACAAGGGTTTTGTCAGCGCTACTGCGAGACTATTGCCTGTTCTCCTGACCGGCCGAAACCAAATCGGAAAGTGGGTGTCGCAAGTATCCGTAACTCTCACCGCACAATCTGATAATTCCAAATCGGCGGCATTGTTCAACGCTATGGCGAGGTGGTGTAACCTAATTTCAGCTAGTGGCGAGAAGCTTGCTGCTTATCCGGGTTGCTGTCGCTGGTCGATGGAGCCTGCGAAGGATTGGGGACATGGTTTTTACTTTTTACAAACGGGATACCTGGCCGGAAGCCCGATGGTCTTCCTTGTGGACTTGATTCTAGAAGGGGGCAGCGTAATCCTTAGTCAGGTACCGTCCCGCTTGACCCGTGGTTACAAAGTCGCGGCATTTGGTTTGAGATTTCAGATTCGGATCTCCGCGGGTCTGACGTACAATGGTATCTAGACTTCTAGAGTATTGTAGACTGGATATCGAAAGATACGTAATGGCATTATCGGGGACTAGACTATAGCTACCGGTCGCCCACGTCCCTGGTCACCAATACCCGCCCACAGTTGGTACGGTGACCACGCGGGAACGTGAAACCATCCCCGATCTCCGGCCGAGCTCGGACGAAGGAAGTGGCGGAAGGATACAAATGACCATATGGGAAAATCTTGAATTTTGATCCCTGACTCACGTCATGGACCGAGCTGAACTGGAATGACTGCGTCCTGCATTCTGCATTTTCTTCTTGATATTCAACTGTCCAGCTAAACAAAAAAAGGACGTAACCGTAAGTGGTAAGTATAGAACACCATGGACGACCCAGTCCCTTGGGCCAGGGAGCGTGTGCTCCAACTTTAGAGTGCAATCTTAGAATCTATGGTACTGTACCTTGCTCAGTCTGGTAATAATCATCGATGAAATTCACGTCCGTATGCCGTATGGAGTATGTTACTTGGATGATCCATCTCTGTTTCTATTCCACGAGGCATCAGGCATGCATGTTCAGTCCATGGTTCACTGCCGAAAGTACTTTGGTACTGGGATATTCCATCAATCCATCATACTATTCTCGTATTGTATATCGATGAACGGAGCCCATGATTACATACAGTAAAGCAGATACAAGATACGACCATCCCCTTCTGGAAAGGTATCACGGTAGCTGGTCCAGATCCTATATCCTGCCGCGGTTAGTTCGTTAGTGGTGGGGCATTCGAAGTCGAACCTGGATCCATATTGCTGATTTGTTATGGTGGGTATTGAACTTGGTAAGATGTGCCAGTTGGCTCTAAACTCGGGACCGATTAAGGGGCAGGGGTGCCGTAGGAATACTAGCCGACAGATGGATACAGTACTAATCCACTTCTATAGGACCAGTACGTTGGTCATTGAAAGTCGTAGTCGTGCCTCATCCAATGATCCACTTTCCATAGTGAAAATTGCTGGTCTCATCCATGCAGCCAAGGTTCCAATAGTCTTTCTGCCATAACTCGGTTGTCTTTGTCTTGGACCCTTGACCTTAATAGTCATGCATGAAAAGTGACCCACCACGTACGTGTGTCGTTCTCTGATTGCTCGGTGATCGTAGCCGGATCGATGGGTCCCCGAACGGGTAGTCAGATGGAAGCCGACGAACCACTTTCTGAGGCCTGAATCTCAAATCCATAGTTCCAGATTTGGATCGACGAAGAGGGTAGCCTCTGATGAAGGTACCTCATGGGGGCTAGATACCATCACGATGATGGTAAGCTCGCAAGACTCAGACTACCTATAGTGTACCATTGCCAGGCTATCGGATCGTTATCGATCCTACCGGTCTAAATGGAACCAGCTCTGAAAAGCAGCTCCAGAACCCAGATAGTACCGATGGATCTATGTCTTGCTTCGCTCTGCATGCACCTACGTCGATCGTGGACCTGACCACTTTCTTTGTCTTAATCGGCGGACAATAATATGCGCCGATCAGCAGATGGTACAGAGATAACTGCTCACGTTACACAGCAGCACGATGGCCAAGCATCAACAAGTCATATTCCTCCACGACTGCGATTTTCATCGCTTGCATCCGATTTTAGTCAATGCTCATGCCGGAAGCAAGGAGATGGCCCAAATCGAGATCCTCTGGGTAATCCATACGCTGTTTTCGTGCTGCGCCTGCACGTCTAGATCTGTAGATCCGTAATACGGTATGCGGATCTATGCGGATGCAGATCTCAGAAAATCCTTACTGTACGTCAGCGTGCAACCACCCAAATAGGTAAGGAGGTAGTAGTAAAGTACCTATGTGCTTGGCTACAGCATCAAAAGAATGCCTGATTGCTGAATGCCCATAGGCCATACCTGCATGCGCATCTCAGAAGCGTGGTACGAATTGAGAGAACAACGGTGGGACTCTGGGCCTCCCTCGTCCCAACGGAAGCGAGTGGATCAGGCACGCATGATGTCCTGCCCAACCGGGTTAAGCGAGACGAACTATAGGTACCTAGTAGA